>NW_019280982.1:9451-26951 GCF_000648695.1 Onthophagus taurus
ATGTTGAAGATGCTTTCTACGTTCATCCCTGCAAAGACAGACCGCCATTCAATCCTATTCAAGAAATTTCTTATATTTCCAGAATTAGCCTTATTAAAGAGACGGCTAATTTTAGGCCCATCATTCAAATAAGTTGCGATACGTGGTACAAAAAATTCAAAGGGTGGATGGTGACTGTCGGGATCCACAAATGGATCCATGCAGGGATGGATGCTCTCAACGCGTCCATTAGCACATAATATAAGATCTAAAATTCTAGAATTATTATTCAAAACATTATTAAATTGACCAAAATTACAATATGAATAGACGGTAAGAAATTCCACGGCACGACGATCGGAACCTCCCAGGGGCATCAACGCGCAATCACCCTCGGATGCAGTCCATGAAATTGTTGGTAGGTTGAAGTCACCCACAATAATAATCATTAAATCAGGATAGGTATCACGCACGGTAGACACACTGGACAAAAACACATCCAGAGCCTAGGTCGGCAGTGGGAGGGAGGTAAACACAACACAAAAGAAAATGCGCCTCACCGCACTGCACCTTTAGCCACAGATCCTCAGCATCGCTTTGGAGATTCGGCATAGGAACGGAATGAATACCATGGCGGGTAGCAATAAGAACTCCACCACCGTCCTTCTTCGTAGACACAGTATATTCTCTATCCCGACGATGATAGAATATGATGAATTGAGCAGCTCCCTGTCGGATATAGTGCTGTTGAGAAAGGTTTCGGTTAGGCAGATAATATCCGACGATAAGGCGTATGAATTAATTGAGGAAGTGGTCGTCTTGGAACGAAGACCACGGACATTCTGGTAATAGAAGCTAAGATCCATAAACAAAGGTGACAGGTTCAAAAAACATAACAAATAGAGAAAAACAAGAAATCTATAATTGCTTCAAATCGGCCAAGGACTTAATAACCAATAATCTTGCTCTGTCATCCCGTCTCACATGGATCACACATCCCTTCGTCCAGACATATTTATAGTTTTTCTCCCTTGCGATTACTCGAGCTTTATTAAAAAGATCCATATTTTTAGCTGTGAGATGTTCGTTAATGTACAATTTGTTATCAGCGATATCCGGCAGTGACAAACCGCGGCCATTAGTGTTCCGACTATATAATTTGGCCGCGCCAAGAACACGATCCCGAGTCATTCTAGATGTAAACTTAACAATAATGGACTTAACGCGTGGTTTATCTTTTTCAAGGGATGGTCTATGAGGCAAGCGGTGGATGGCATCAAAATCGGAAGCTGCAATGGGAGAGTTGATGGTCGCAGCAATGGTTGATACAATAGCAGAAAGATTTTCACCTTCACGTTCAGGAACTCCCGAGATAATCAAATTATTGTACCGCGAATACTGTTCCAAGTGATCAAGACGATTCTCCACCGTGACTAGATCGGCCTTAAGCTTTGTATTTTCGGTGGCCAGTACGTCGACCTGCTTGATCTTATCGCTAAATTTGTTTAGGGTCCGTTCAAAATCAGTGATCTTGTCCCCGTAGAACGAAATAGACTTTAGAATTTCATCGTATTTATCCGATAAATTCTTTACGTCGCTCTGGATGGAAGACAAAAGGCGATACAATTGAGCATTGCTAGGACTATTTGATGGTTGGGAAGCAAGATTTTCATCGTCAATAATGACGGATTTATCTAAGGTACCCCGACAATTGGAACACTTCCAAAAGACGTCCCCCGCCTTAATTTTCTCGAGCGTATTGGAGGAAATTTTGACGCACTTGGCGTGAAAGTTGCCGTGGCAGCCGCTGCACTGAAGGCCCGGACTCTTGGACGATAAGCGAGACGAGCAACTTTTACACCCCGACATCGTCACGGCCGGTATGGGGATACCGGTTCCACGGATTGAAGGTCAACGCGAACAAGTAGATCACAATGCAACGGAAACTAAATTTGGACAACGATGGATTAAATAACCGTAGAAAGATAGTTAAAACACCGAACCGTACTATTAAACAACACAACACGTCAATTGGTACCAGCAAGAGATAATAAAGTTCAAACAATAACAGTCAAATACACTTCAAAACTCGAAAAACTGAGAAAACAGAACGAGGCGTCTATACACCTCGCGCGCGTGTCTAATTCTGACACTGTTGGTAGTGCTATCAATTCATTATCAATTTTTAAGCAGTTATTTGTTTCATCGATATTTGGAATTGAGTTGCATCCATCAAAGCTTACAAGTGCCAGTTCATATTGATAATTAGGATTCAGTTCTAATTAAGTAATTTGCTATTAGAACAGACGTTTTTCCTACCAAATCAAACGTCCACATCCTTTGATTGTTGAAACTATAATGCGTCTGATGATAAGAAATTTAAACATAAATGACCACAATTACTTGTGTTATAGGTTTGATATTGATGGTGATTATATTTAATAATTACATTATTTCCTGCACTCTTGAAATAATTGACAATTTCTTTACTTGGTTTTAAATTACCAAACCTATCGAAATAAGTAATTATATTTCCCTTTTTAATATAGGCTGTCCAATGAGTACCAGGTCCTTTCACACTATCCAAGTTAATAATACCTCTTTCATTATCATTAATACGCACAAGTAATTTATCTTGCATGAATATCCCTCTAAACTCTGGTATCCCTAACATTTTCACATAACGCATCAAGTCAACGTTTGTTAGCGCTTTCTGCTGTTGTATGGTTTTTCTCTTACAGACCTTTACCTAAAGCTATTGATTCCATCGTTTGATTATGTCTTTGACTTTCCTTGAGTGCCGCTTGTGCTTGCTTCGTTTTATTGACAGCACTTATAACGGAAGCAGTGCCACCTGCTAGAGCCCCTAATGCACTTAAACCAGCAAAAATTGGAATGAGCTCAAGTATACCATCGCTTCTTGGAATTGTAATAACTCTAGAATAAGGTTTCTTTTTGACAATACCTTTTACGGCACGTAAAGCTAACTTTGCAGCAGATTTCAAATCATTAGTGCTTGACTCTTTTAATTTTATTTTAGCATTTTTAACGGCTCTATTGCAAGAAATCGCTTTTCCACTTGCTCCTTTCTTCATGGTCATCCAATCACTTCAATGGTCAACAGACAAATGAATATTATATGTTTAAATTCAGACATATAAAGGAGTCAGTTATACCATAAAAATGAAAGTGATAAAACAACTTTACACGTTAAATATTGATGATATTGATAATCACTTCAATGGTCAACAGACAAATGAACATTATATATTCAAAATCAAACTTGTATAATAGTTAGTTATACAATAAACATGAAAGTGATAAAACAACCTTACACATTAAATGTTGATGATGTAGCAATGCAATTTAATAATAATCAATCACCTCAAAACAGGAAGCATAGTTATTTAACCTTCTAACTCTGGTAAAACAAATCTGATAATTAGCTTATTATAGGATCCTAATGGACTATCATTTAAAAATGTGTATGTGTATTCAAAGTCATTGTATCAAAACAAATATGAATATTTGAGAAAATTGCTGCAGCCTATAAAAGGTTTAGGATATTATGAGTATAGCAGTAGTGATGACATAATGCATCCTTCTAAAGCGAATGAAGATTCGGTTTTTATATTTGATGATGTAGCATGCGATAAACAATCAATTATTCGTGATTATTTTTGTATGGGACGACATAAGGCAATAGATAGTTTTTATTTATGTCAGAGTTACACATATATTCCAAAGCATTTAATACGTGATAATGCAAACTTTTTAATACTTTTCAAACAAGATGATCTAAATTTAAAACATATTTATAATGATCATGTAACAACTGATATGAAATTCAATGTCTTTAAGAAAACGTGTTCAATGTGTTGGAAAAATAGATTTGGATTTTTTGTAATCAGTAAGGAGGACGATATGAACAATGGTAGATATCGTAATGGGTTTCATTACTATATAAAACTGTGATTGTGTATGTTTCTATATCAGTCATGTTAGTGATACGAACAGGTGGAGAGCTGCATTTACCCGGCTATCAGTTCTGTGGACCTGGGACAAATCTCATGAAACGCTTAGCACGTGGAGATCCTGGCATTAATGACCTTGATAGAGCATGTAAACGTCATGATTTAGCCTATACACAATACACAGATTTACACAATCGACATAAAGCAGATAAAGTATTAGCTGAAGAAGCATGGAAAAGCGTATTAGCGAAAGATTTATCGATTGGTGAAAAAGCTAACGCATGGTTTGTTACTAATGCGATGAAAGTAAAACGAAAGTTAGGTTTCGGTTTGAAGAATCCGAAAAAGTATCGGTGTTACAACCGATAAATGCGGTTGGTCGGATAAAACTGATCGGTTAAAACCGGCCTGAATAGTTTCAATAAAACTCTACAGTAAGCACATGCATTAGTCAGTAACCGTACATTCATTGTACAGAAAACATGGACTCAAAACAATTAACACGAAAGCTTATTAAAACAAGAGCAAATGTGAGAAAGAAATTCGATACATTAAAAGCAAGGAAACATAAACCTGAACATTTGCTTCGAGAGCAATATAAAGCAGTAACAACCATTTTAGAAAAAATAATTTCCACAATTAAACATCCTATTAAAGTTAAGAATGAGGAGGAGGAGCTTAAATCGAAGGAAGTTAAAGAAGAAGAATTTAAAACAGTAATACCTACAAAGAAAAGAAGATTATCAGAAGCAGTACAAGCATCACGTCTACCAGAACTTCATCGACAAGCGACAACAACAACAAGCACCTCAATCACCAACAATATCAATATTAAGCGATGACGATGACGATGTTTTTGCAACATCTCCATCACCACCACCGCAACCAACGCAAACATCACCATCTGCAGCAGCAGCAGCGACAGCAGCAGATGTATCTCTATTACCAGAAACTATGAATATTCCTGAAGAATCATTTTTCTTATACTTGGAACAATTTGCTCCTCTAACAAGATCTTACATTGAGGGCTATGTAAGAGATGAAAGCAATGAATTCGATTCCAGCAACAAGGGAGTTCATGTTGATATTTTAACTGATAAATATACCAATGGAAATAGTGAAATATTCTTTAGTAGTAAAACGAATGATATAATCATTGCAAATTAAACTTATAAGGGTACGTGTTAAGAAAATACACACAAAAAAAATGTTAAGAAAATATTAGAAATGCAAACGGGAAAATTTGAAACACTTATTAATGTCAATTAAAGTTCGGGTGAAAAACTGTCAAATAAAGAAAATGAAATATAAACGTCTTACAGTTCTTGTAGAATCTTTTAGTGGTTGTTCAAACAGAAAATAAAAGTCGAAACACTTTTAACGAACATCTATTTGAAATAACACGGAAATACTTTAATCACAGAAAATTGACGCGTGGTCTCTTACACGTGAACGTCAACTCTTCTAGAAAAAACAACTGAATAACAAAACTTAAAAAATACGGAACGGCCGACTAATTAAATTATAATTAACAAAAATAACAGAAACTATTAACTTTTAAACAGTACGAAAGGTCTGTATGAGCTAATCTTAAAGAGGGAACCAGAACAATATACCAGTGATGATCAAAAGAATTACGTTGAAATACTTAAAACAACAGCAGCATTAAACAAAAATCAAGATAAAAGCAAACAAATTATGGGCGACAAGTCGAACAAGTATCGTCAAATAATTGCACCTGTTTTACATACAACGGAAGGAGTTGTACGACGGACTAGAGTAAAAAGCGTTCCTGTTCGTATGAGAACTGGTGAAGGTCTCATGCAGCAGCAGTACAATAATCAACGGTCACATTTTATTTATTGGGATGATCCTAATGAATTAATAGATAGATTAAAACTTTTAATAGCCTCTCAGCTTGCCGGTAATACGTCACATGGTAATGAAATTAATAATATTATAGAAGAGTTACGAGAAGCTCATATAATTGTATAAACCTACAATACATTATATCATTTTAGTTATGACTATCCACAAGTTCGGACATCATATTTCTTCTTCTTCTTCCTCCTCCTCAATAGAACATAACTATTATTCTTATTTGACTATTACTTTGACTGGTGCGAAAGCTGGACATAGTTATGCGCTGAGTAATTTCAACAGATATTATATTTTTCCTATTGAATCAGGAGAAATTTACTCTATCACCATTGTGCCATCGGACACCACTCTTATAGTAAACAATAGGATTTATGATAGCTCAAATGGGAAGGGTATCAAATTGAAGAAAGGTGACAGATTAAAATTCATTCCATCTCCTACTGCGACGATTAATACACTGTTTGTANTTATATCGTTAACAGACGGAATTCTTTAGAGTTACTGCTATCGATGTAACAACAGATAAAAGCGGTTAGTCGAATAAAACAGATCGATTTCTAATCAAATTATATCGATAGCGGATGGAATAATATTTTATTGAAATTCAAAAGACATTGGTTTACAATTTATGTAATAGTAATACATATTATTTCTGCAAACTTTTTGTCGTAATAAAAACTGATAGGTTTCTAATCGAATTATATCGTTAACAGACGGAATTCTTTAGAGTTAGGTGAAGCTACTACGATGTTATCACAACCGCGAACGAATGCTATTTGCGTTCCAGTACGTGATGAGCATACTCTAATACTCAAATTACATAAATTGGTATTGGTCGATCAAGGTCAAGTAAAGTTGAAGATTTCAGTATGTGACAGTATACTTCAGATGTACTGTCCGAACGTTACCGACTAATGCCGAAACACTCCGATCAGAGTAATCGACAGTTTAACCTGTTAATATTCAAATTACATAAATTATTATTGCTACATAATCGCAAATTAAGCAGTTTTTATTAAATCACTGAGGTTAAGTAAAGTTCAATGCACTGTGGCAATCGGCGCGCAGCTGCAATAACGCTGACTAATGGAATTATTGTTACAATAGGTTATTTGCGAACACTCCCCGAACCCCGGAGTAAGGGACTTCCCCTCTACCCTATAGTATTTGTCACAAGCAGTACTATATCAGGTAAAGATGTTATGAAAGCATGATCGACTTCTGATCAAATTATACCGTCAACGGATGGAATGTTTTACAATTCGGTTTGAAGAAGCTGTGTTATTACAACTGATAAAAACCGGTTGGCCCGATGAAAACTAATCGGTTTCTGATTGAAACGGGTCTGTTTTAATTCATCTACTTTATCCGACCAACCGCGTTGATCGGTTGAAACACCGATACTTTATTCTTGATCCGTTTGAAGATTGCTGAAAAGCGGTTGGATGGATAAAACAGATTGGTTTCCGATCAAATTATACCGTTAGTGGATGGAATTCTTATAGTTACTGTAGTTGTATTAACAATGTGAATTTAAAAAACTTTTATTTCATTCATGTATATCACTCACATTAAAATTTTATGATAGTGTAAAATCTATTTCAAATAAATTTGTAAAATATTTATAATGATCACGTAACAACCGATATGAAATTCAATGTTTTTAAGAAAATGTGTGCAATGTGTTGGGAAGACCGATTCGGATTTTCTGTAATCAATAAGGAGGATGATATGAACAATGGTTGATATAGATGATAACAATGAATTCGATTCTAGCAACAAGGGAGTTCGTGTTAATATTTTAACTGATAAATATTACATTGGGGATAGTGGAATATCCTTTAGTAGTAAAACTAATGATATAACATTCACTATGTTTTATGATAGCGTAATAAGTTTGTAAGTTAATTCGATATTAAAGGGTGAATGAAATTAAAACACAAAAAACATTTTATTTTTTTATTGAGCCTCTGACAATTGTAAGGATTCTAACAAAACTCATCACGTACTTCAGCATCCCAAAAACCACCTTGACCGATCAATTTGTAATTTTTATTTTAAAATATTTCAATATATTTAAATTGGGTTAATTAAAACTGTTTAATTTACAGTTTATATGACAATAATATATATTATTTTTAGAAACCTTTATCTTGCAATAAATCGGATCCGACGCTTTATCCCACTAGTCTAATATATATAAAGAGGAGAAATGCATTTTAAGTTAGTTTTATAGCAAACAGAAAGAAATAAACAATGCCTCAACAGTTATCACATGAAGTAGTAGGTATAGTTTACCTACTATGCACTTTAATTTCAGCAAATGTAAGTAATATTTTAATGATCATTATTCTTTCAGATTTTTAGTCACTAATAATAATATATCGGTCTTATCAATTTGTAGGCAGCTATATTTATTACAACCATTGAGGATTTGGAAGACCTCATCCTCCATGAGGGGGGTGAGATAGTATTTGAAGGACCAGTCCCTGGATCCTCCGAGAGTCTGGAAGTGACGATAATTTTTCGGTCGCCTGTAAGTTAGTTATAGCTATGAATATTAATCATAATTAATTCAAGTTAATTTTTAGTTATCTCACAATAAATTCAATTAAAAAACTGTTTTGTCTGTTAATTCAATTCCCTTCACTCCCAAATTAATTTACAAATTTATTTGAAATAGATTTTACACTATCATAAAATTTTAATGTGAGTGATATACATGAATGAAATAAAAGTTTTTTAAATTCACATTGTTAATACAACTACAGTAACTATAAGAATTCCATCCACTAACGGTATAATTTGATCGGAAACCAATNATGATACCTTATGCACGACAAAATAGTGGTTATCGTTATATACCCGTTGTAATTGATGTCTTTAGCAAATATGCATGGGCTGTTCCGGTAAAAACTAAATCGGGTAAAGATGTTACTAAAGCAATGAAAAGTATTTTAAAGGATGCAAACGTACCAAAAAACCTTCAAACCGGCCAAGGAAAAGAGTTTTATAATAAAGATTTTATCTCACTTATGAGTAAATTAGAAATTAATCATTACTCTACGTTTAGCTCATTAAAAGCATCTATCGTTGAACGTTTAAATAGAACTTTAAAAGGTTTAATGTGGAAAGAATTTAGTGTGCAGGGATCTTTTAAGTGGTTAAATTTATTACCGCAAATTTTATTAACATATAATACCCGCAAGCATTCCACTACAGGCATGAAACCAATAGAGGCGGATGAGGAAAAGCTATTGCGTACTGTTTATAATAGGAAAATACATTATCAAAATCAAACATTACCCATAAAATTTCATTTGAATGACTTTGTAAGAATATCGAAATATCGTGGTGTGTTCACCAAAGGGTATACTCCTAACTGGAGCAATGAAGTTTTTAAAATTGTTAAGATTCAATATAGTAATCCAGTGACGTATTTATTACAAGATTTGAAAGGTGATAACATTAAAGGAGCTTTCTACACTGAAGAATTACAACGGACTCATTATCCTGACATACGGTTGATTGAAAAGATTCTAAAACGGAAAGGAAACAGAATGTACGTCAAGTGGTTTGGAATAGATGAAAGAAGTTGGATTAAGAAATCAGATATTGTGTAGTAGTATGTAGATTTTTTTAAATAAAACAATTTTTGTAATATGTTATCTGACCCTTATTTTAGTAGTATACTTATCTCCTTCAAATCATATGTTTTGTTTAAACGTTTCTTTTGTGCATCAGTGAGTTGTGCATCAACGTTTCCCAAGTATTTTACGATAAGCATTCTCAGTAAATAAGTAAGTATGTTCCATGGTGTTATGAGACTGGTTGTTGTGGTAGTAGTAGTGGTGGTGGTGGTGGTGGGGATAGAATTTAATTCAACCATACAGAACATTTAACTTATATGCACGTTTTATACAATAGTTTATACAACTATATATTAAAACTAAAGTAATTAATACAATGTATTTTATTATGTTTAATTTATTCATTCATTTTTAACAATTTTTCACGCAATATTTTGTCAAGAATTCGTTCAATTTCTTTAATACGTCTTTGAAATCGTTGTCTATCAATTGCCGCCTCTAACCATTCCCGCCCACTTCTTGCTCTTTTATGTATATCATCACACTCTACTTCATAAATCTCAATCTCCTCCTTAAATCGAACCGATTTCATATGTATTCCAGTTAAACCACGTCATATATATTATTTGCATTGAGCCTGTCGATCTAGATAGCCTCATTCAAATTTCCCGCCAAAAGGTGGTTCTTGGAGAATGCTGCGCTCTGATTGATCGAATTTAAAATGTTGGCGTGGCCAGAACCTCGAGGTAGTGGTGGGGATAAAAAGGATACTTTTGAACCCCAATGTTAAATCTTATGGGATTTTGGTCCAGAACGCTCATAGCTGTAAGCGCGCTGTTTATTGCTCAACAGATGTGCGTTGCACTGCCCACCGCTAGGTGACGTCACAAGAGTTAAGCAACCAACAACTCTATCCATCGCTACACCGCCAGGTGGCGCCTCACGAGCTAGGCAACCAACAATACTACTACATTTGATTAAAATTTATACCTAATTTCCTGCGCACGCGCATTCAAGCGACGGGAGGCAGGCCTTTAAGCGCTCAGCAAATTTAAATTTTAAAAATATAACAGTCCGTTAGGTAAATTTATTTTATTCATTAAATATATATATTTTTTTATTAAATGTATTATTCTTATTCATCGTCTGCGAGCGAGTTTCTTCTTATCTAATCATCGCACATTTCCTACCGCATATTTCCTGCGATTCGTTAACGCGTCAACAACCGCCGCACTCGAAAGACCCGATTCAGTTCGTTTTTAACCGCTGTTGATTCGTCTGGTTCGTACATTAACACCATCTGCAGCTGATATTCGAAAAATAAATAATTTTCATTATCAACTACTCCGGTTGAAGACAGATCCTAAAGTAAGTTTTAAAGTTAAAAATCCTAAGAAAGGAGGAGGAACCTCCGCGAAACAAGATCAACCTACAACAACCACAGCGATGAAAGATGCATCTTCGATCATCAGAGGTTCAGTGTCTTTAATATGTTTAAATATATTAGGGTTGATGGTAAAAAAAAATTTGAAGAAAAGAAATTGTGTTTTAAAATAAATATAATATTAATTTTTATTTATTAATTTTGTGTTTTATTTATCCACCACACACCAGAGTGCGCATAACTCAGTCCTACTTACACCACTCAAATCTAGGTGGCGCCATTGTATTTAAATTTTTCTATTTAATTTTCTAAAAATCCCTAGATCTCTAGTTACTTTTAATACCAACCTAATTTTTTTTCCCCAAACTTTAGTTGGTATCCCCCCCTATACTTAATACATTGAGACGTGACGTCACCGCAGGAGCAGCAGGAGTAACTTCCGGTCTAGAACCGGCATTCTTACACTACTAACAACTCCTTTGTTATCCCCAAAAAACCAACACAACCCGCTAAAAGAACATCTCCACCCATCTCCATTCACATAGAAGGTCAATCCAATCACTCAAATATAACCGCTGATCTAAATCAGTGGATTGGAAAAAACGAGTACACACTTAGATACACCAAAACCGGTTACACGGTGTATACAAAAAACCCGGATAAACGTAACATTATAATCGAAAAACTAAAACATCAAAAATCGTCCTTCCACACCCATACACCGAAGGAAGAACGAGAAAGGGCATTTGTCATCGATGGTTTGCCACACCAAATCGACCCCATCGAGATAATAGATGATCTTAAAACAGAACACGACATCGACGTAACAAAGTGTTTTAAAATGAGGGGACCAGATTCCCAAAATATATGGTTAACCTTAGTAACATAAAATCTTTAAAAGTTCTACAAGAAAAAGTAAAATGTGTACTTAGAACACGTGTCTTCTGGGATTTTGTGAAAAACAGTAAATTGCTTATCCAATGCAAGAACTGTCAAAAATGGGGTCATACAACAACAAATTGCTACGCAAGACCAAAATGCGTAAAATGTATCGGCGACCACGCAACGGCAGAATGCGAGATAACCTGCGAGAACGGTTTACCGGTCTCGTGCGTAAATTGTAAAGGCCCCCACACGGCCAACTCGGTCGATTGTCCGAATTAAGCCGAGGCCCTGATGCGACGACGCATTAAAATCCCTGGACTACCACAATCAGCTCCCCAAAGGACCCTACCACCACCACCACCAACGATGACGACGCCATGGAACGTCGTCACAAAAAGAAACTCCACCGCCGCCCAACCGCCCCTCGTACCGGCTCAACCTTCGAAACCATCAGCCAACGCACCTATACCCGCCGCCAGTCAGGCCGAATTCTACGAGTTGGGTAATATGATGGCCGAAATAAACAACTTCATAAACCTCTCTGTCCTTATTACAGCCCTCAAAATCCTGCCGAGATCAAATAGTCCAAGACAAATCCCCAGGAAACATCCTCCAAGCAACTCAACAATTATATCTTAACCTCTCCAATGTATAGCATAACCATCGCCCACCTTAACGCCAACAGTTTAATCCCTAAAATCCTTGAAATCAACGAATTCCTATCCCGCCTAAAAATAGACATTCTCCTACTCAACGAAACCAAATTAATCCCTTCCGACAAAGTGTCCTTTCCCGGCTACACCTTACATCGAAAAGACTTCTCCCGACGAACCAGAGGTGTAGCCGTAGCAATAAAAAATAATATTCCCCATCTAAAAATCTCCCAAGCAAACCTAACGCATCTAGATCTTATTACCCTAAAACTTCTAATAACCTCCATGTTTCCACTCTCTATTGTAGCCCCAGCGCCCCACTTTCAAATAATGGCCTCAACAATCTCATCACCCCCTACAATAAAATCGTTCTCCTTGGCGACCTCAACGCCCGCCATTTTTCTTGGGGTTGCCACATAACCAACACCAAAGGACGCAACATCTATAATTTTACCCAATCCTATAACGTATTCGTCCTAGCTCCACCAACCCCCACACACTATCCAGACAACGGCACAACCCTCACTACCATACATATCGCTATCGCGAAAAACCTTCCCCACCTCCCAGATCCAATCGCACTTCACGAATTGTCCTCCGACCATAAACCAATCATAATAAAAATAACCCCCAACCCACACCCCGCCCAACAACCAACCAAAATCCGTAATTACAAATCCGCCAATTGGCCCCTCTACAGAGCACTCATAAACCAAGCAATAGAAATCACCCGCTATCGACTCCATTGAACAACTTGAACAACAAACAAAAATCCTCACCACAACTATCCAATCCGCAGAACGCATAGCTATCCCTCAAACCAACAAATTAAATCTCCTACACCCACCAATCCCACAACACATTAGCAACCTAATCCAAACACGTACATCCACATCGCCGCCTCCACCAAAGGACCCATAATCCCCAAATAAAAAATCTTTACCACTCTCTGAATCGACAAATACGATCAGAACTTAAAAAACACCGTAACGATACCTGGAACCGAAAACTAAACTCCCTCAACCCTGAACATAATTCCATCTGGCGGGAAATCAAAAAATTAAAAAAGAGATACAACCCATACCCGCCCTGGCAACAAACAACAAAATATCCGACTCCGCAAAAAGCAACCTACTAGCTACCTATTTCTCCGACATACACAAACCCAAACCAAACACCACGCAAAAACAAGAAAACATCACCCAAACAATTCCTCAATCAAGAACACGACCCTCCTAACGATCTCCACTTAATCTCCATAATGGCTCAAACCCTTTAAGATCCCGGAATCGACTCAATACAAAATATCCTCCTACAAAATCTACCCAAAAAAGCTATCGTTCAACTGACCTACATCGCCCGAAACATACTAAAACTTCAACATTTCCCATCCGACTGGAAAACCGCAGTAATTATTCCCATACCAAAACCCAATAAAGACCTAACAATTCCATCCAGTTATAGACCCATATCACTCCTCCCCGCTTTATCAAAAATATATCACGCCCACGACAACAACACCATTCCCAATCACCAATTTGGCTTCCAACCCTTCCACTCCACCACCCACCAAATAGCCCGAATAATAAATGACTATCGAACACCTCAACTCCCGTAGCTACACCGCCCTCGTTTCCCTCGACTTAGAAAAGGCATTCGATTCCTTATGGACAGATGGCATTATTTACAAAATGATACAGTCCCGATACCCCTCATACCTAATCAAACTCACACACAACTACCTAACCTCAAGCTTCATAAAAATTAAAATAAATACAACCCTCTCCCGCAAAAAACCTATCAAATCTGGCGTCCCACAAGGCGCTATAATCTCCCCTTACTTATTTAATATCTTCACCTCAGATCTTCCCCAACTTCTTCCCTAACAAAAACAAAAATAGCAACCTATGCCGATGACACCGCCTTATATTCCCACTCCAGGGATCCTAAAATCGCCATACGATCCCTCCAACCGCACCTCCGGTTCCTTGAGAAATATTATTCCCTATGGAAAATCACCATCATCCCACAAAAATCCGAATCCATAGTTTTTACAAAAAGAAACCATCCTAACAGAATCCCTATCCCCCTAAAGATAACTAATTCAAACATCCCGATAAAAACCGATCTAAAGTACCTAGGAGTTACCCTCGATCAACGACTCACCTTTTCCAACCATATCAACAAGTCTACCCAAAAAGCTTCCTCCACCATCAAAACAATCTACTCCCTCATCTCACGCAATAGCCAATTATCATTCAAAAATAAAAAACTTCCTTCACATATGCCGCCCCCATATAGTCTAACTCCGCCGTACCTCATCTCCAAAAAATCCAAACCGCCCAAAACAAAGTTCTCCGTATTATTTCAAACTCCAGCAGATATATCTCCAACCGTTATCTCCACCACAAAACAAAAGCCCTCCCTATGAAACATATCCTAACAAAACACAACCAAAAATTCTACAAACCACACACCCCAACCCCCTAATAAAAAATATCACCAATAAAAACACCTCCACACACCCCAACCCCCTAATAAAAAACATCACCAATAAAAACACCCAAAATAACAAACACAAATTCCCTCATCAACGCAACAACCTCGACAAAATGCCCGACATCTTACCCCAAACAGAACAATAATAAATAATCATTAAAAATCAATAAACAATGTAATTAATAATTAAAATAAACAAATACACCCACACCCACTCCCCTTCCCATACACCCTGAATACTCCACAAAAATCACCCCGATAAGTTTTACCCACGGGGGCTGAAGACCGAAATCGACCAGAGTGACTGGAAGACAACGAAAAATGAAACAATATACATTTAAATACCTGCTGTACCTTCTTGTAATAAAAGTTTCAAATGTACCGTTTTTTATTTAGGCAATAGTTGTAGACTGTAAATATATTTATCCCCCTACAATCACCCTAATAAATAAATAATAAAAGATTTAAAAAGCATCCCGCTGATGATAAATCCCGTCTCGTTCTCCGTAGATTAAGTAGCAGTAAGCGTAATTTTAAGTAATTACTGTTATTGACACTTGTGGTTTACTATAACTAGAGCTCGGATTCTTCGGTACCTAAGTCCAGTCGACCAGTTCACGAATGTTGCGTTATTGACGAGCGACGCATAGCCAAGGTCCCGAGTTCACAGGTCTGCAGCGTTGTCATGGTAATCCATAGGCGCGCGTTAGCAAGGATCGGTATTAACGCTAAATAAGCAAGAAATTATGTACTTTATTATAATTTTTCTCGACTCCCAGTTCTTATTTGGTGAAATTTAATAATTGAATAATAATGACTTTTTCTAAATTTACTTCAGAAAATGACGACCTAACTCGACGTCACAACTGATAACTGGCACAAATGTAACTGCTAGAACTAACAGGCCATATTTAGAAGATATTTCTTGGTTGCAAAATGCTACATTGTTGTCAATTAATGTGAACGTATCGCCAAAAATCGCTATTAAGTGTGCCATTGGAATAAATTATAAAAACTAAAACAATAGGGTAACTCAGTTAATAAAAATCAAAATATTAACTATTAACAGAAGTAGTTTTAAATTATAAAACCTAAAACAACAAGGCACTTCTAATTAAAACAAATCAAGAAAATATTCGATGATAATTAAATAAAATATTCAATACACTCCGTTTGAAATTATAAAAACTGAAACAATAGTACAATTCTAATTCAAAAAATGATGGATTTAACAATAAATAAAAAGGATATTAAATGAATTGGTACTGAATTCTCTGAACGGAACACGGATAAATGCAGGCCTGGCATGCTTATAGATGTGTGAGCGATCGGAACGGTAGATCGCGCCCCATAGGTTCTGCGCTGTCGACGCTACTGAGACGGTACCGAAATATCCGAGCTTTGACTATAACAAATAAAATCTTATTTCATTTCATTTCATTCGGTTCTCGTCCGATCACCGAAGTTAAGCAATGTCGGGCGCGGTTAGTACTTGGATGGGTGACCGCTTGGGAACACCGCGTGCCGTTGCCTTTTTTTGTGTTATTACTATTATTTCTTTCGATAATTTATAACATAAATATAATAGCAGTTTTTGCCGTTTCAATCGTAAATTTAAGGATAACGTTACTTACTTAAACCGCTTCCGCTTATTACCTTTCGATTCGACACCTTTGTTGTAAATTCGTTTGTTTTCCGTGCGATTGTTTATGTATTTTATTATTTTATATTGTTAGTTTTAGGCTGTTATGGACGGAGAGGGACAAATAAAATATGTAGCGGTAAAATATTATTTAACATACCGTTTTTGTTTTTAAATTTTATTACAAATCAAAATATATTTATTTTAATAAATACATGTTGTTCCCAAAATCCCAAAATATCACCAACAGTAATAATAATAAAAATAATTCACTTTATTTCGCAACAAAGATCAATTATTACAGGACAATATTACAAGAAAAAAGTAAATACATGCTATAAAACAAATATAATTCACATAAAAACTCCTACCGAATTATTGATTGTTAGTTAGTATATCCAGTAACAAGAGAACAAAATGCTAAACGGAGTCGTGGCGAAATTCAGAAACTATCGTAAGGATACGAATACTAAAGATACCAACCATAATCAACGGAAACGTCACGAAGGAACGGTCGACTCAGGTATCAAACATGAGACGAAATCAACCATCATCGAAGAACGCAGAAAAGAAAGAATGTAAACGAAAAAAAAAATTTTTTTCCAAGTTCCTACTATTCAGTGGGAATGTAAAATCGGTTATCGCCCGGCGGTAATGTCCAAGCAAGCAGCCTAACACGTACACGAAACATCGACACCGTTCCGAGTAACGATAAAATTATATTAAATAAAATACGCGCGATTTTGCGAGGAGGATGTCCTCCGATGGTCGGTGGACGTCCTCCGGCCGCCGCGCGCGGTGTTTAAATTTTAAAGATCGTACTATTCAGTGGGAAATGGTTTTATACTAAGAAGGATGCTATACGCGACCCTTGTGTCTCAAATTGGCTTTTCGCCTCGTTCTCGGGCGCAAGGCTTTCTCTGTCGACGTCGTCGTTTGGGACGGACGAACGAACGACCGTTCACACGAAACCCAACGACTCTTCTTCTACTTTCAATAGTAGAAGTGGTCGT
>NW_019280982.1:31951-57626 GCF_000648695.1 Onthophagus taurus
TATGGAGCGTCTTTCTCACCGGTCCATGCCCCGTCAAAGCAAAGCCAAGGTGCAGCCCAATCNGCAGCCCCGTACCCCAGATTTCCGCACCAGTGACCGGCGATCAGCCACCAGGTCTACAGTTCGTCATATCAGCCACAAAACTCATCATCCCGCATCTTTCAGATACTCCAGACCACCTGCACCAAGATGGAGGAGCCCAGCGACCACGTCAAAAAGTAAGGTAAGTCTATATAGCAAGTTTGTTCATCTGTAAATATTTACAACTATGTACATCGTATCTTATGTCTATTCTTTCTTTCCTTTCAGATTCTCCAGACCACCTGCTTCAGATACAGGAGCCCAGCGACCACATCAGAAGGTGAGGTAAGTCTATATAAAACTTAGTACATCTGTATTTATTATAGTACATATACTTAACCTTTGTTACTGTTAACATTATCTATTACATTCCAACCTCCTAATAGCAAAAACAGCATCTATAAATTTCTTGAACACAGTAAATTTCTGTTTTATCTCCAACAACACACTCCAGTCTACCCTTCCCCAATCACTCATTCCCAAGTCTCTCACACACTCATTCCTTAACACATCATACTTGTGACACTCACCCAGGATATGCTCTATTGACTCCACAGCACCACAAGAGCACCGGTCGTCGTCATCTAGACCAAGTTTATGGAGCGTCTTTCTCACCGGTCCATGCCCCGTCAAAGCAAAGCCAAGGTGGAGCCCAATCCTCAACCACTCAGGCCAGTGGCACCGCACCGTAGGTATAAAACGGAAGGTAACGCGCCCATGTTCCCCATGCTCCCATCTCTCCTGCCATTTCTGAATGATTTGATTCCGCATAATCTTTTTTCTTTTAGGTTTAGAGGTCCCAGGATCGAAGCCACGAATTCCCAACGCCGTACGCACTTCACCACGTCCAGCCCAATACTCAACATACCGCCCCGCCGCCACCAGATCCAGAGGCGGACATCCAGCCAGCACCTGCAACGATACATTGGCGGCCGTCCGACACAGCGGCAACATTGCAAGCAACATCAACCTCTGTATCGAGACTAACCGCCTTATAACGTGGCTATTCGCCACTCGCTCCCCCCATACTTGCACCCCATACATACACACACTCAAAAACAAGCCCTCGTACACCACACGCATAGCCTTTCTCCCAAGTCCCCATTCACACCTCATAACACTCCTGAGTCTCTCAACAAACACCATAACTTTCTCCCTCACGTGTACTAAATGTGGAATAAAACTCCACCGCTCGTCAATAATCACCCCTAAATATTTAACTTGTGCACAGTATTGTATCCTCTCCCCACCCAGCCCCAGTATTGGTTTTCTTGACATATGGCCTCTGAGCAGAATCATTTGCGTTTTCGCCCTCGATATTGTAAGACCGTTCTCCTCGACCCATCCGTTAACCCGCTCCAGGGCCTCCGCACCCAGCCTCTCCAGCTCAAGTCGACTCTCCGCACTGACCAGGAACAGGATGTCATCAGCGTAAGCGACAATATCCACGCCTGGTAGGTCAAACTCAAGCAACCCATCGAGCACCACATTCCAAAATCTCGGACCCAGCACCGACCCCTGCGGACATCCCCGCGTCATTTGCTGCTCCACATTACCCACGCTCGAAGACAACTCAACAACCCGGTCACGGAAGTAATCCCTGGAGATCTCGTAGATGTTGTCAGGTACTCGCGCAAGTTTCAGGCGTCTGAGAATAGTCGGCCACCTCAAATTATCGAACGCCGCACTAATGTCTATAAACACCCCCAGCGTATACTTCTTTTGTTCATTCACCACTAGCCTCCGCACCGCACTTAACGCGTCCAGAGTTCCTAAACCCGCCTTAAAACCAAACTGTCGCGGACTGTGACCCACGTTAGCCTCGTAATGACGTTCAATTTTACCCCAAATAATACGTTCAAAAATCTTACCCATCACCGGTAGCAGGGAAATGATTCTATAAGACTTTGGATCAGACGCGGGCTTTCTTTGGTCTTTTAATAGTACAACTGCCTGTGCCCGTTTCCACTGCCGCGGAAAGCATCGTTCCTCCAAGCACCTGTTGTAGATGTCTTTCAGCACTCCCGGTTTCACAGCCCAAATGATTCTTATGTATTCCGGGAAAATACCGTCGTGGCCCGGAGATTTCCCCCCCTTAGTACTTTGTACCGCGGCGTTCAAATCTCGTATACTAATCCACTCATCCGGCACATGAGCACTATACCCCTCACCCTCAATAACCCCGCGCTCGCACTCCTCGCACCGCACAAGCTCCCGAATCAGAGCTGTTGCCGACTCCGCCCACCCCACGTATTCCGCGCCTCCACACACCACCGATGATGATATGTTTCTAATGGGTACTCTCTGCATCACTTCCCGATACACCAGCCCCCATGGGTCCTCCCTATTCGCAGCCACAAATCTCTCCCAACTGCTCCTTTTGGCTTCCAGGATTTTGCGTTTGTAACTGTTGAGGACTTCTTTATAGTTACTTCGTACTTCTATTAGTCTCTGCGCCTGACCCGGGTCAGCTGCGACTCTACGAACCTCCCGCCCCACTCTCCTGACGTACGCCCGCTCCCTAGTTAACTCATGGGTCCACCAGCACTTGGATCCCGCTCCGCGTTTCCGAACTATTGTCTCATTTACGATTCCGCGAACCACACGAGTAAAAGCATCGACTACACTGTCAGCCGAACCTCTACCCATCATCACCCGCACTTTGTTCTCCGCAAACTCGCGCCTGACCAATTCCTCAACTCTGTCCCACTTTACCCTCTTTATTGTAGTAATAACTGTGTTTTTTTCTTGTTTCAGATCTCCAGAAGACGACACCACCAGGCCGAAGAGGATTCCCCGATGATCCGAGGACGTCAGCGGAGCAACTCTCCAGCCGTCGAGCATCCGCGCAGCACCAGCACTAACCAGGGTGAGATCTATGTTGGATTCCCCATTCACAGTACAAAAAGTCGCGAGGTCAGAGCGTTTGTTCGCTAGTAGAAGGTCACTCGCGACGATAAAGTCAGCCATCTTTACCCCGTTGTCATCCAATACCCGGTCAAACCACATTGGCGCCCTTGCATTAGCGTCCAATCCAATAACTACACTACACCCCGAGAATCGCGTCCGTATCGCGTCCATTTTTGTGAGGTACACGTCAATACTGTCAGAGTACTGGCAGTAAAGCGAGACCAACACAACACGCACATGTTCATTTTCGCACACCACGACGGCACAATTCGCGTCCGTTAACGACGACACAACACTGATAACGAAGCTGTCGTTTCTAACCACGATCCACGCACCACACGCGACATCCCCGAACTTTATTACCCGGCCGAACCCGCGGAACTCGCGGTTGAAATTCGCCGCGTGGTACGGTTCCTGTAGTAACAGGACGTCCAGGCCCCGTTCATACGCCACCCTCTCCACTTCACCCATCACCGCCCTTGACCGCTGACAGTTTTGCTGTAGGATTTTAATCCTGAACGTAATCAGTTTTCTCCCGCCGCAGTGCTATCTGTCTTACAAATTCCGGACAGTCCTTGGATGTGGCCGGGTGCTCCGCCGGTCTGCCCCTATTCGCGCACAACCCGCACTTCGGGGGTTTACCCCTATTTTTGCAGTCCTTTTCTGCGTGACCGCACTCCGCGCAGTGTCGACACCTCTCGTCTCTGTCACAAACGCGCGCGATGTGCCCAAAATCTAGGCACTTGAAGCACCTAGTAACCAAGACATAATCCACGACGCGACACGCTTTACTGTCGATGTATAGGCGCTGCAGACCCATCATCGTTCTCCATGTTGTTGGCTCCACCTCCATAATAACGTTGCTGCACCCCTCGCGTTTCGACAGCCGTGTGATCACTCGCGCACTTTCAGCAAAGCTCTTCCTGTCGCATCCCGTATCAACCAAATTGCGGTCGTAAACGTTTGCGACTATCTCGGCATCGGTGAGGTCGCACGCCACATCAAAAATCTGCACCGTTGGCCGTAGCCTTTTTGGTCGTTCCGTCCGAAAACCAAGTTCCGAAATCGTCTTACAATCGCGAATTTTTGTCGCCTCAGCCAGATCAGCCGCCTCGATCAAAACGCCGGCGTTTTTCGTGGTCCGAATACCCTTCACTTTAACCGCGCGTAGCTCGTTCCGTAACAGCTTACATACGGCCTCTTTAACAACCTCACTACTCGCGATTTTTGACCCTTCAACCGGTTTCACTAAAATCTTGTTCTTTTTTGTTTCAGGTACCCGAGGCAACGCTCCCGGAGCAACGCCAGACGCCCGAACCGCACCCCGAGCCGCCACCGGCGCACCAGCGGCCACCCCAGCGTAGGACCCGGCCGACGCAGTCACCCCGGAGACCACAGGTAAGTCTTTCATTACCTTCAGGAATTTGATCTCTTCCCTCAATTTGATGTTGTCCACGATGGACTCCCTCAACTCATCCTCTAAGACATTCCACCTCTGGAGAATCACCGCAGCAGCCTCCTTGCTGACCTTGGAAGCCGGGAGGAGAAGATACTGCTGCAAGGCATTCCTCTCCCTCTTCACCACTTCAACCTTTTCGTGAGCATAATCCCCTTTGGCCCCGGGCGAGGACCTCCGCGCGCCGCCAAACGTAAACACAGACGTAACACTACGCCCTTTTTTGGATGACTCCCTGTCCCTCTCCCCTTCGCTATCGGAGTCCCTGAGTCTCTTCCTCTGATCTTCACCAGTCTCCATCGACTCGCTGATCTCCGACGGCACCACGGAGTCCGAATCCAGTACCCAATTGACCACATTGCTCACCCCTTCTTTCGCCACCTCTCTTTCGGCAACCAACCTCGCCACCTTTTGCTTAGATTCTTCCACTTTCTTTCTTCTAGCTTCATCTTCTTTTCTTGACTCTTCCTCTTTCCGTTCGGTTTCTTTCTTCCTCTCAGGATCTTTCTTCTTACGACTCTCAGCTTCCTTCTTCTTTCCCATTTCTCTCTTCCTTTCCGCCTCCGTCTTCTCCATCTCCCTCACTTTTTCTACAACAGTACTCATTTCAGTCTCACTCGCCCTGGTACTGCCGGACTCCGACACTTCCCTCCTTCTTCCATCCGGACCCCTGGAACCAACCGGAGACCTAGCCAAAGATGTCGACGGCCTGAAGATCTGGTCACTCGAGTCCTTTTTGCCACTCATGGCTCCACCCGAGCCCTTTTTAGGGCTACTCGAACACACGCGTCCCGAAAAAGAACTCACGCAACACTACCGCGCTCACAGGGAAGTGGCAAAGGTTTGCACACCACGAGAGATCGCCGCACGCCTCAACAACGCACAGCACCCAACGGCACACCACGGCAGACCGCAGCACACCACGGCAGACCACGGCACCCGACGGCACCCGACGGCACCTAATGGCACCCGACGGCACCTAATGGCACCAGACGGCACCCGACGGCACCTGATGGCACCAGACGGCACCAGACGGCACCAGACAGCACCCGACGGCACTTGACGGCACTTGACGGCACCCGACGACACGCGATGGCAGATCGCAGCACAGTGAGGCTCCGCGCAGCACACCGCCACCCACCGGAAATCACCACGAGGAGTGATGCCCCACTCACCCCCAGCAATCACCCACGACGAGAAAGCCTCGTTGCACAACCGTAACACTCACTTCCGGTCAAACCGGAAGTGCACCCGTCCCAATATGTGCCCCTCGAGAAGTTGGGGGGTTTCTTAAAGGGGGGCAAAACCACCCTCAAAAACACTCTCCGGGCCTCCGTTTANCAAACCTTCCGATTCAAGGCAGAGTCTCAACAGATCGCAGTGTGGAAGCTGCTCTACTGGATACAACACCTGAACCAGTACTCAAGTCGTCTGCAAGAGATCTTGCGCCCCGACGTTGAACCGGAGTGATCCGGCATGACAACCGAGCTGGATTCCCCAACTCGGCAAGGTCATAGAATAGGGCATAAGCTGTAACCTTACGATTACATAGATGTGCCTCCCGACACCGGGAAGCAAAAGTATCATTATATTGACTAGATGGGATTCTGACTTAGAGGCTTTCAGTCATAATCCCGCAGATGGTAGCTTCGCAGCATTAGTCTATCGACTAGCCGCATGAACCAAATGTCTGAACCTACGGTTCCTCTCGTACTGAATAGGATTACTATCACAACAACCTGTCAACAGTAGGGTAAAACTAACCTGTCTCACGACGGTCTAAACCCAGCTCACGTTCCCTATAAGTGGGTGAACAATCCAACGCTTGGCGAATTCTGCTTCGCAATGATAGGAAGAGCCGACATCGAAGGATCAAAAAGCAACGTCGCTATGGACGCTTGGCTGCCACAAGCCAGTTATCCCTGTGGTAACTTTTCTGACACCTCAAACTTGAAACCATCAAGGTTTTAAGGATCGATAGGCCACGCTTTCGCGGTCTGTATTAGTACTGAAAATCAAGATCAAGCGGGCTTTTGCCCTTTTGCTCTACGTGAGGTTTCCGTCCTCACTGAGCCAACCTTAGGACACCTACGTTACGGTTTGATAGATGTACCGCCCCAGTCAAACTCCCGGTCTGACACTGTCTTCGGTTCGAGTCGCAAACACACCAAGTGCGAATGCTTAACACAAGAAGGAAGGACCCGAAAGTCCAAGCCTCGTCTTACCGAATAAGTAAAGAATCGATGAAAGTAGGGGTATTTCATGGTCGACCGAAGTCTCCCCCTTATACTACACCTCTCAAGACTCGTCACAAAGTCAAACTAGAGTCAAGCTCAACAGGGTCTTCTTTCCCCGCTGTATTTGCCAAGCCCGTTCCCTTGGCTGTGGTTTCGCTAGATAGTAGATAGGGACAGTGGGAATCTCGTTAATCCATTCATGCGCGTCACTAATTAGATGACGAGGCATTTGGCTACCTTAAGAGAGTCATAGTTACTCCCGCCGTTTACCCGCGCTTGTGTGAATTACTTCACATTGACATTCAGAGCACTGGGCAGAAATCAGAGACAGTAAACGTCCGCAAGGACCATCTGTCTCCTCTGTTTTAATTAGACAGTCGGATTCCCCGAGTCCGTACCAGTTCTAAGTCGACTGTTACGCGACGCCCGAAGCATACGCACCCGAAAGCACGCAGCACAGCTAAGCAAGTCCACAAGGCAACCGCAGCACTATCGGACTCAGCGCAAGCGCCTTGCCCAATAACACCACAGTCGCACAAGCTTCATAGCAAAGCCCGAACGCCTCAGTCCTTAGAGCCAATCCTTTTCCCTAGGTTACGGATCAAATTTGCCGACTTCCCGTATCTACATTATTCTATCGACTAGAGGCTCTTCACCTTGGAGACCTGCTGCGGATATCGGTACGATCTGACACGAGATTTATTGCGACTACCTCGGCTTTTCAAGGATCGAGTAATGCACACGAGACGCCACAAAAACCGCGGCGCTTTACGGAAACAACGTCCCTATCTCCGGCTGAACCGTTTCCAGGGAGTCCGTTCCTTAACCAGAAAAGAGATCTCTGGCTCGGGCTTTACTCAATGTCACCGAGTTCGTTTGCGTTACCGCTCAAGGCACTCTTGCGAGCACCAATCTCCGTGTTCAGGTACGGGAATATTAACCCGTTTCCCTTTCGACCGACGAGAACACACCCGAAGGCACGCCCTCTCGATGATACAAGGCATTAGCCAGTATCTTAGGATCGACTGACCCACATTCAACTACTGTTCACGTGGAACCCTTCTCCACTTCAGTCTTCAAGGATCTCACTTGAATATTTGCTACTACCACCAAGATCTGCACCAACGGTAGCTCCAGCTAGGCCTACGCCTGAAGCCTTCTACGCTTACCGCTGTAACCCTCCTACTCGTTGAGGCCGGACGCGCAAACGTACAAGCCAACAACGGTCGGGTATAGGTCTCCCGCTCAAGCGCCATCCATTTTCAGGGCTAGTTGATTCGGCAGGTGAGTTGTTACACACTCCTTAGCGGTTTCCGACTTCCATGGCCACCGTCCTGCTGTCTATATCAACCAACGCCTTTCATGGGGTCTCATGAGCGGGAAGTTAGGCACCTTAACCCAACGTTCGGTTCATCCCGCATCGCCAGTTCTGCTTACCAAAAATGGCCCACTTGGAGCTCGCTTTCATGTCAACAGTTCAATAAAGAAACCGAGACATCATACCCATTGAAAGTTTGAGAATAGGTTGAGGACATTTCGTCCCCAATTCCTCTAATCATTCGCTTTACCGAATATAACTGCATTATGCTCCAGCTATCCTGGGGGAAACTTCGCTATCCTGAGGGAAACTTCGGAGGGAACCAGCTACTAGAAGGTTCGATTAGTCTTTCGCCCCTATACCCAAGTCAGACGATCGATTTGCACGTCAGAACCGCTTCGGACTTCCACCAGAGTTTCCTCTGGCTTCATCCTGCTCAGGCATAGTTCACCATCTTTCGGGTCGCAGTAATTACGCTCTACCGCCACACCATTGCAAGCAATCGGCATGGGGCCATGTTGCGCCGCAAGTCCGAAGACAAACGGATCACATGTCAGCACCGCAAGGATGCCTTTACTTTCATTTCGCCAATAGGTTTTACACCCAATGACTCGCGCAATTACTAGACTTCTTGGTCCGTGTTTCAAGACGGGTCGGATAGGTGGTCGACTTTTCACACCGAGAACGAGTCCAACTCGCAGCCGCCCACAACACGTACGCCACAGCCGACACAAGAGGCAAGCCTCCGCACCGACCGAACGCACGCTAGCAAGCAACCGCGCAACGGCAGAACCCGCGCTTTCGCACACTTACCCTCCACAAACAACCTCCACCACTGACAAGACACCAGCCTAGACTGGGCAACGCCAACAGCTTCAGAAGGGGAAAGCAAGCGCCTCAGCGTATACCGAGCGCAAATGCACAACGGGCCGCGCTAACGACAGCAAGCAACCAGCCTTTCGACTAGCCCACTCACCGCCGCCGCGGCAGCACCCGAAGTTGAATGCTTCCGGTTTCATCAACTCTATCCGCTTCGCCACCAGTGGTTTCACGTCCTCTTGAACTCTCTCTTCAAAGTTCTTTTCAACTTTCCCTCACGGTACTTGTTCGCTATCGGTCTCGTGGCCGTATTTAGCCTTGGATGTGGTATACCACCCACTTTGAGCTGCAATCTCAAGCAACTCGACTCCAAGACGCAAGCCAGCTCGCGCTACCACAGTCCGAACGGGTCTTACACCCTCTCCGGAAGTTGCGTTCCAGCAAACTTCAGACCGCGGCAACACAAGCCAGTTACGCCTATACGCAACACTTCGCCACGCCCAAAGGACGGGAGATTCTGCGCTGGGCTTTTCCGTGTTCACTCGCCGTTACTAACGGAATCCTTGTTAGTTTCTTTTCCTCCGCTTACTGATATGCTTAAGTTCAGCGGGTAGTCACGCCTGAGTTCAGGATGCAAGTTACTGATATATCACAACCGATGCCATGAACAGACGCTCAATAGACGCCTCACAAGCCTTGTAGCCTTCAACGTCCGCTCAAAGTTTACACCAAGCAGGAGAAGGTACGCTGACTCGCAAGACTCGCGCTCGCTCAACGACACCGAGGATTCGGAGCAAAGCCAGTTCCGAAGAACCGACTTCACGTGTTGCATTCGATAGAACGATTTCCTGTTTGCAACGGGTACACACAAGGCGCACGCGCTACGACTCGGTCCAATGGCAGACAACCCAATCGGACACAATACAGTACAATCATCCCTGAACCAGACGTGCGGCTGGGGCATGCCCCGGCCGCGCCATTTGCATTCAACATTTCAACGCTCATTGTTTCTGCAATTCGCGTCAATTATCGCAGCTAGCTGCGGTTTTCATCGATCCACGAGCCAAGTGATCCACCACTGATAGTTGTACAAAAGCCTTCCAGTCACTCACGCAACTTTCAAGCAAATAGTCATTAGTAATCCAGAAAAATAAAGCCGAATGGTGGCGGTAAAGACCTTTAACGCCAGCAGAACTCCGAAGAGACCCGCTTTGACGACCGTGTTGGCGGCACCTATGCAACAGGCACTCTTTAAAACTGGTCTAGACATGACCCTTCGCAAAGCTGTCGTCCAGCATGACGGATGGCACACTGTAGGCTAAGCGTAGTTACCAACGTATCCGTAGGCATAAAGCATAGTACGTAACTGGTTGATCATTAAAAACGAGTTTCGTCAATGATCCGCGGTCAGGTTCTCCTAATCGCACCTTGTTACGACTTTTGCCCGGTTCAAGCCACTGCGATTAATGCGATTTCCATCACCGCGAGGGTATTAGCCCCACAGCAACAGTCCTCGCATTTCTCGAAGCAACTCAGTCCCGGGCAGCGACGGGCGGTGTGTACAAAGGGCAGGGACGTAATCAACGCGAGCTTATGACTCGCGCTTACTGGGAATTCCTCGTTGAAGGGAAATAATTGCAATTCCCTATCCCGATCACGGATGGTTTTCAGAGGTTTGCCCAGCCCTTTCGGGCCAGGAAAAGAACATGCTGATCCATCCAGTGTAGCGCGCGTGCAGCCCCGAACATCTAAGGGCATCACAGACCTGTTATTGCTCAATCTCGTGCGGCTAGAAGCCGCTTGTCCCTCTAAGACGAGTAAGCGCCGAGAGCACAAGGATCTCGGCGCCGAGTTAGCAGGTTAGAGTCTCGTTCGTTATCGGAATAAACCAGACAAATCACTCCACCAACTAAGAACGGCCATGCACCACCAACCACCGAATCAAGAAAGAACTCTCAATCTGTCAATCATTACAGTGTCCGGGCCGGGTGAGTTTTCCCGTGTTGAGTCAAATTAAGCCGCAGGCTCCACTCCTGGTGGTGCCCTTCCGTCAATTCCTTTAAGTTTCAGCTTTGCAACCATACTACCCCCGGAACCCGAAGACTTTCGTTTCCGGGAAGCTCCGAGGCAGGGCGAAATTGCCACCGCCTCATCGCTAGTTGGTAGCGTTTACGGTCAGAACTAGGGCGGTATCTAATCGCCTTCGATCCTCTGACTTTCGTTCTTGATTAATGAAGACATTCTTGACAAATGCTTTCGCAGTAGGGCGTCCCGCTACGGTCCAAGAATTTCACCTCTCACGCAGCGATACGGATGCCCCCGTCTGTCCCTCTTAACCATTACATCGGTTCTGAGACCAACAGAACGAACCGAAGTCCTGTTCCATTATTCCATGCACGAATATTCAAGCGAAACGCTTGTCTTGAGCACTCTGATTTATTCAAGGTAAACGCGTCAGCCACGACTGCTACCGGTGAAGGCAACAGCCGAAAACCAACAAAACAGTCCGGAGACACAGTTACACACATGGTGTACCGCGCTCACAGACTCAGATCCAACTACGAGCTTTTTAACCGCAGCAATGACGATATACACCTTGAGAGCTGGAATTACCGCGGCTGCTGGCACCAGACTTGCCCTCTCATAGGTTCTCGATAAAGGGTTTACATTGTTCCCATTCCAATAGCGAGACTCAAAGAGTCTCGCCTCGTTATTGATAGTCACTACCTCCTCGCATTAAGAGTGGGTAATTTACGCGCCTGCTGCCTTCCTTGGATGTGGTAGCCGTTTCTCAGGCTCCCTCTCCGGAGTCGAACCCTTATTCTCCGTTACCCGTTACAACCATGGAAGTCACATGGACTACCATCGAAAGTTGATAAGGCAGACACTCGAACGATACGTCGCCGGTGCAAGACCGTGCGATCAGCGAAATTATTCAGAGTTCACCGTAACGGGCAAGCCCGATTGGTCTTATTCTAATAAGTGCGCCCGTACGTTAGTCCGGGCTTTGGTGCACGTATTAGCTCCAAAATTATCGCAGTTATCCGTTTGGATAGTCAAGATCGAGTAGATTATAGCTGTTTTAATGAGCCGTTCGCAGATTCACCATTAACCGATGTGATCTTAGACATGCATGGCTTAATCTTTTATCGAAGCATATCACCGCTGGCAGGATCAACCAGGTAACCGCTAGATGGAAGCGTAAAGCGACCAAATAGTGGAGAACAACGCTCCGCCAGACAAAAGTCCGGCAAAACGCAGTACTTTCACAACAAGAACCAACAATACGTGAATAGAGCTAGTTCGTGGAGTTGCAAAGAGACATTGTAAGGCTAACCCAACATGTGCCGACACGAATGCCACACAAGCGGAGTGTACGTGCGGACGCCGAATTCGTCGTTCAAGCGAAACGCAAGAACTGAATCCAACAGCACTCTTCCTTACGACTTGCTTCGGAATGAACCGCGGCAACCAGGAAAGAGGCTTCGGCACTTGACAGATCGAAATTTACGGGGAATCGCTGGACTTGCCATCTGGCCATGTGATTTCATTGCGTTTGGCAAGGAAAGTGCCTGACCGACTGAAATTTACGGGGAATCGCTGNTTTAGGGAACAAACACGCTCTTCAAGCAGTTTCCCTAAATTGTAACACAGCCATTTGGCTTTTTAACTTTTTTTATATAAAAATAAAACAAAATAATGGATTTAGCTCCTGAAATCGCTTGGTGTCCCTCCGATTTGTTTCCCCTTACGATTGCTCTTCTATATTGACGGCAATTAGATTTAACTTTTGTAAACATGTTATTATTTTTTCTATATTGTAAACTCTTTCAGTCGTGCCTGAGGAAGGTTTAATTGTAAAACCGAAACAGCTGTAGCACCGATTTGCCAGTTTAAATAAACTATTTTTCGTCGTACATTCAACCCCAGGGTAATTTAATTTAAAACCTTACGATGAATATCGAATCTCAACTCTCTAAATTCATAGCAAAGGCGGTTGAAGCCAAACACAGAGAATTTTATTTAGAGAAGAAATTACAACAAAATATATTACGATACCGTCAAAACAAATTAAACACAAGACCGGAACAACTGGTCGATTCCAAATGTCTGCAATGTTCTGGATACCGGTTTTTACCGAAGAAGCGTCATTGCAGCAACGCATATGGAAGGCTAAGAAATCCCGATTAGACAACAAGCGTAAGCTTTAGTTTTAAGTAGTTGATTAGGAGCATGCTTAGTATGTAGAATGGGAAAAGGTAATGGCAAAATGCGCTAGATGGTAGGTAACAGTGCGCCTCCACGATGGCAGGACATGGGAACCAAGTTTTGGTAACTGTGCAAACAGAAATAAAAATCGAAAACACGGCGAAGCACTGTTGCTGTAGTTTTAGTTGCCAAATTTTTCTTTATTTTTCTGTATAAATGATTTTTCAATTTTATTTTGATTTTTTTGAAAACTAGAATTAAGTTGCATGTTAGTAATAAAAAGTAGATAGAATTAATAGAAGTAAATTCCATGTAAAAATAAAAGTAGATAGGAATTAATACGATTAAATTGCATGTTTAATAATAAAAAGTAGATAAGCAGTACAATGATCAATAATGCAGGTATTAATTTGCATAAATAAAGCATGTTGTTAGTTGCTTGGTATTTGGGAAGTTATAAAGAATGTATTGTTTAAATTTAAACTAAGTTTTGAAATGTGTTTCATTTTGTTATTTCCTGATTATTTCTCATAAAAATGAATTAGTATTGTACATCAATTCTCTTTTTGTATTCAAAAACGGTCTAGTTTTTGTATTTTATAGTTGCTAGACTAAAAGTTAATAAAAGTAAATGTAAGCCCCAATCCCTAGCACGAAGGAGGTTCAACGGGTTACCCGGGCCGCTCGGCCAGGGAAGACACGCTGATTCTTTCAGTGTAGCGCGCGTGCGGCCCAGAACATCTAAGGGCATCACAGACCTGTTATTGCTCTATCTCGTGCGGCTAGAAGCCGCCTGTCCCTCTAAGAAGAATTAATTGTACGCCGACAGTAAAAATCGCGCGAGACCACGACGCGACCGTCGGGCCGGTGGACCTTTGAGATGTCGAAAATACGCCTAGTTAGCAGGCTAGAGTCTCGTTCGTTATCGGAATTAACCAGACAAATCGCTCCACCAACTAAGAACGGCCATGCACCACCACCCACCGAATCAAGAAAGAGCTCTCAATCTGTCAATCCTTCCGGTGTCCGGGCCTGGTGAGGTTTCCCGTGTTGGGTCAAATTAAGCCACAGGCTCCACTCCTGGTGGTGCCCTTCCGTCAATTCCTTTAAGTTTCAGCTTTGCAACCATACTTCCCCCGGATCCCAAAAGCTTTGGTTTCCCGGAAGCTGCCCGCCGAGTCATCGGAGGAACGTCGGCGGATCGCTAGCTGGCATCGTTTATGGTTAGAACTAGGGCGGTATCTGATCGCCTTCGAATCTCTAACTTTCGTTCTTGATCAATGAAAGCGTTTTTGGCAAATGCTTTCGCTTCTGTCCGTCTTGCGACGATCCAAGAATTTCGAGCTTTTTAACCGCAACATCTTTAATATACGCTTTTGCAGCTGGTGTTACCGCGGCTGCTGGCACCAGACTTGCCCTCCAATTGATCGTAAGCCGCAATAAAGCATTAACTATAGGCAACGGCCACACCACATTGAACGTACCGGTCGGCCAGTTCGACTCGAGCCCTCGTACCGAGCGGATCGTTTTTTACCTCTCCTGAGTGCCGAGTGTATTTTAAGCGTTTTTTAATAAGTGCGCACGTGTCCTAACGTTGTGCCCGTCGTAACAATTGAAAGTTCTTCTTAGAACTCTGCAACGAGCGCGAACAAAGAAACCCGGCTTAAGGGTCGAGTCCGTCCGGGACGCAGGTACCGTAGTGCGAGCGAAAACGGTCGATTTGTGACTCTTAAGTTTAATAACTTTCGTGTTTAAAAATTAACAAGTGTCGAATCCCAACAAAACGCGGCCCAAAGTGGGCAAACACAAAGTGGTTGGAATCGTCGGGTGAGGAATCCGACGCTACGGTGACCACCGAAAATAGTGTAGAAATGGATTAAGTATCCAGTGACGAACAAACATCTCCCAAAAAACCCAAATTCGACGTCAAAAACATAGCAAAAACAACCCAAAACCCCCAAAAATCAAATCCACTCCCATCAACATCGCAATCAAACACCGTAGCAACTATTCCCACCTCGAACAAGTACTCCCTTCTCCGCGAAGTCTTCGATACCCCAAGCTCCAACATCAATCCCCCCATCCAAAAACCCATTGCAACCAAAAAAAACCACATGCCCGCCGATTGCCATGCACATCGACGGCCCATCAAATCATAAAAAAATAACAGATGATCTCAACAAATGGATCGGAAAAGATCACTACACCCTCCGTTACACCCAAATCGGGTGCACTATATACTCAAAAGATTCCAACAAACGTAAAACAGTTATAGAAAATCTAAAATCATCCAATACTCCATTTCACACCCACACCCCTAAAGAAAACCGAGAACAGGCATTTGTAATCGACGGCCTGCCCCACCAAATTGATCCCCAAGAAATCTGCGAAGACCTTCAAAACGAATACCAAATCACCGCCACCAAATGCTTCCGGATGAGGGGAACCAAATTCCCAAAATTCCTCGTCACTCTTCCCAATATCAAATCCCTAAAAACATTACAAAGTAACGTCAGATACATACTAAGAACCCGCGTGTTTTGGGACCACGTAAAAAATTTCAAAATTCTAATTCAATGCAAGAATTGCCAACAATGGGGGCACGCCACAACTAACTGCTACACGAGGCCGCGTTGCGTAAAATGCACGGGGGAGCATAAAACCGCCGAGTGCAAAATCACCATAGAAAATGGTCTCCCGGTATCTACGTAGAGTTGGCCCCCACACGGCCAACTCTACGGCGTGCGCCAAATACGCCGAAGCCCTAGCCCGGAGAAGTATCCGGCTAGGTGAACAAAAACAAGATCCTCCCCGTAGAATAATACCACCAGCGCCAACATCCATGACGACCCCATGGAGCGTCATAGCGGCTAGAACGTCAACCACCAACCATGGACCCACCACTCCACCGCCCAAACAGCCCCCGCGCCATCAGCACGCCTCCCCAACGGTCAGGTAAGTCAGTCAGACTTTTTCGAACTCGGCAACTTAATGGCTGAAATAAACGGTCTTATCAACCTCCCAGCCCTCATCAACGCATTAAAAACCTTCCGAAATCAAGTAATTAACGACAAATCTCCAGGAAACCTCCTCCACGCTACTCAACTCCTTTGTAATAATCTCTCCAATGTCTAGCATAACTATCGTCCATTTCAACACAAACAGCCTCATCCCCAAAATCCTCGAAATAACAGATTTCCTTTCCCGGTTTGACGTAGATATCCTGCTCCTCAACGAGACAAAACTCATCCCATCCGATAAAATCACCTTCCCTGGCTACACCATCTACAGAAAAGATTTCTCCCACCGCTCCAGAGGCGTAGTAATCCTTATCAAAAACACCATCCCGCACGTAAAAGTCCCCCAACCCGACCTCAACCACCTAGACCTCATCACACTAAAACTCTCCAACAACCTCCACATCTCAACCCTCTATAGCAGTCCCAGCTCCACTCTGACTGACCAAGACCTCTCCCAATTAATAATTCCCCACAACAAGATCCTTATCCTCGGTGACCTCAACGCCCGCCACTTTTCCTGGGGTTGCCACATCACAAACACAAAAGGCCGCACCCTCTTCAACTTCACGCAATGCCGAAACGCATTCGTCCTAGCCCCGCAAAAACCAACCCATTACCCAGACAATGGATCCACTCCCACAACAATAGACATCGCCAAAAACGTCCCCGAACTCCCGGACCCAATCGCCCTCAGTGACCTATCATCTGACCACTGTCCCGTCCTAATCAAGCTCCAACAACAACCACACTCCCCAACAGAACAACCAAAAGTCCTAAACTTCCGCTCCGCCAACTGGTCCCTTTACAAACACATCATCAACAACTCCATACAAACAACACCTACCATCGACACCACACAACACCTAGACAACGAAATACACACCCTCACATCCGCCATCCAAACAGCCAAAAACGCCGCCATACCCCTCATCACAAAAACATCCCTTCATCGCACACCAACCCCTCCACACATACAAGCCCTAATAAAGGACCGAAACCGCCTCCGCCGCCTCCACCAACGCACACACAACCCTGACACCAAAACCCAATTCCTCCACCTAAACAAAATCATTCGAAACCAACTCAAAACACACAGAAACGAATCCTGGACCCGTAAACTCCAATCCCTAAATCCCAACGATAATTCCATCTGGCAAGAAATCCGCAAACTAAAATCCAAATTCAAACCCATACCCGCCCTCAACTCCAACAACAATTCCATCAAACTCACGGATCCCGAGAAAGCAAACCTCCTGGCCTCCCACTTCTCGAACATCCACAAAGCCAAACCCAACACATCCCCACAACAAAACGACATCACTCAACACACACAAAACTTCCTCTTACAAGAACACGACCCTCCAGATGACCTCCACCTCATCACCCCATCAACCCTGAAATCCATAATCAAACGCCTAAAACCCTTTAAAGCTCCTGGCAACGATGGCATCCCCAACATCCTTCTCCAGTACCTCCCCAAAAAAGCAATAGTCCAACTAACTTACATCACCCGCCACACACTCAAATTCCAACACTACCCCTCAGCCTGGAAATCCGCAATAATAATTCCCATCCCCAAACCTAACAAGGACCCCTCAATCCCCGCCAGCTACCGTCCCATATCTCTACTACCCTCCATCTCTAAGGTAGTAGAGAAAATCATCCTTGAAAGCCTCACATCCCACGCCTTCGACCACAACACAATCCCCAACCACCAATTCGGCTTCCAACAATACCACTCGACCACACACCAAATCTCCCGCATCGTCAACGACGCAATCCACAAACTGAACTCCCGCACCCACACCGCACTAGTTTCCCTCGACCTCGAGAAAGCCTTCGACACCGTCTGGATCGAAGGCCTCATCCACAAACTAATCCAATCCAAATATCCACCTTACCTCATTAAACTTATCCACAGCTACCTCACCAACCGAAAAATCCAAGTCAAATTAAACTCGACCCTTTCCCATCCCAAAGAAATACAATCCGGCGTCCCCCAAGGCGCAGTTATTTCCCCCCACCTGTTCAACGTCTTCACCTCAGACCTTCCCCACATCCCTCAAACCAAAATCGCCACTTATGCTGACGATACAGCAATCTATTCCCACTCCAGAGACCCCAAAATAGCCATGCTTTCTCTCCAAACCCACCTCAGATTCCTGGAAAAATATTACAACCTGTGGAAAATCACCGTCAATCCCCAAAAATCCGAATCCATAGTATTCACGAAAAACAACCATCCAACCAGAATCCCCCTTCCCTTAAAAATCTCCAACGCCAACATCCCCCTAAAAACCGAAATCAAATACCTAGGCATCACACTCGACCAAAGACTCACTTTCTCCAACCACATCCAAAAATCCATTGCCAAAGCATCCTCCACCATAAAAACTATATACCCTCTCATATCCAGAAGAAGTTCCCTATCTCTAAAAAACAAAACCCTACTCTACACCACTATCATCCGCCGCTCACTAACGTCCGCCGCCTCCATTTTTCGATTTATCGACTCCGTCATGCGCTTGCGCGCCTTTCGGTAATATAGCGTACGTCTTTTTAGCGTGTGTGTGCGTTCCGTTAGCCCTTGGATTTTTGGTTTTCTCCTGCTTGGTGGTTTGGTTTTCACCTGCTTTGTGCCTTTTGTTGGTTCTTTGACGCCCCCGTCGCCTGTTTTTCCAGTCCGTTTGCTGGTTGTTCAGCGGTCTTCAACCGTTGACATGCTCTTAACCTCACTTTTTTTGGCGCTCTGTCCGTAAATTTTATTGCGTCTAATTTTGTTATCATTGTTCATTTTTTGATTTATTGTAGATGTAATGTTCTGATGAAGGCCTAAATAAAGACCGAAAGCTTAACGTTATAAAAGGATAGTTTTCTTTTAATTCAGCGCTTTGGCTGCTATACCCGATATTAATTTCACTACAATTAGTTAACAAGTACAGCCGGTACTTCTACTCTACCAAATAAATAAGGTCTAAAATGTTTGACAGACCAAACAATTGCTAACAATTCTTTTTCAATGGTTGCATAATTTAATTCAGCTTTATTTAAAGCTCTACTTGCGAAAGCTATAGGTCTATTATCTGAATTGGATAGAACTGATCCAATTGCATATCCAGAGGCATCCGTTTGCAGGATAAATTCGTTCGAAGGTGAAAAATCTGGATATTGTAAGATTGGGGGGTTAATTAAAACTAACTTAAGCTTTTCAAAAGCTTCCTGACAATCGTTATTCCAATCCAAACTAACTGATTTGCGCGTTAATTTATTTAATGGATATATTATTCCAGCAAAATTTGGTATAAATTTTCTGTAATAATTTGCAAAAGCTACGAATCGTTTACACTCATCTGTACTAACAGGTGTTGGATAATTTTGAATGACGTTAATTTTATTTGGATCTGGGGAAATACCTTCTGATGATATTGCATGTCCCAGATATAGAACTTCTTTCTTTAAAAATTGACATTTACTTGGATTTAATTTTAAATTTACATCACGAAGTCTGTTGAAAATTTGTATTAACTTTTGTGTATGATTTTGCAAACTATTTCCAAACACTATAAGGTCATCAAGATAAACAAAACAAGATTCATAGTTTAACCCGGACATAGCGATTGTCATCACCCTTGAAAATGCACTGGGGCTAGTTTTTAAACCCATCGGCAATCTTGTCATTTGAAACTGTCCCTTGCTAGTAGTAAATGATGTACATTTTCTGCTAGAGGGTAATAGCTAACTCAACTTGATAATAGCCTTGTGTCAAATCTAAATGTGTAAAATAAATTGCTCCTGATAATGAATCTAAAATTTCAGTAATGTTCGGCAGTGGAAAACGGTCATCTTCTACGTTTTTATTCAAAAGTCTGTAATCAATAATTACTCTCCATTCTTTATCTTCACATGAATACGACTTTTTCGGTACAATAAGCAATGGGGAAGACCACCCTGACCTTGTTGGTTCTATTTCTAATTTATGAGAATACGGTACCCGATACGATTTAACATAAACTGGTTCTGCATCTTTCTTTAACCTAATAATTTCCTGTCCTACGTTTGTGACAGTTATAGGATCATTATCTAAATGAAAAATGTCTGCATACTTTGCGCAAATTTTCTGAATGGACTCTTTTTCCTCTTTGTTTAAATGTTTAGTATCTAACAAATCAAGTAATTTATCTACCCTTTCTACTGAAATCTTATTATCCTTAAAGTTATATAAATGATAATTTGTTAATTTAGATGTGCTAGGCAAAAAATTTTTAATTTTGACTTCATTTTCATTTATGTTCATAATACGTATTGGTATCATGTGATTGTTTGGACGAACAATGACTCCCGCGATAAATACTCCTTCACAAATTTCAGATGGCAAAACTACACAGTCATCGGAATCGTTTACCCAAAATTGTTTTATTATCTCACATCTTGGTGGAATGACCGTATAGTTATTAAATTTAGCTTCTAAATTGAGTACAATTTTATGAGAATGGGCATTACTTTGGCATTTTCGGACAATCTAGTTTTTAAAATATATTTAATTAATGATTTTTTATCATCCACGCGTAGCAAGCTAGCATATAACTCAATTGAATCTATGAGTTTTTTGGTAGTATCTTCAGTACCGTCCATTGCCGGTAATAAGCTACTAGCCGTTTTCAAATCGAAAGCTTCACCCATGTTACCAACTTTATCTAACCTATCTTCTAGAATATTTCTAATTTCTTTTAAAAGTACAGTAATTTCAGAAGTTAAGGACTTAATTTCAGTTATTACAGCTATATTATTAATATCAGTAGTAGTCTAGAAACGCCGATTCTAGACCGGAAATTGCTCCTCCGTGACGTCATCAGCCCAATATAAAAGGATAGGGAAGGGTACCAACCTAAGGCGGAGGAGAAAAAAAAATAGGTTGGTATTGGAAAAGTAACTAGATCTGGTGACTTTTAAAAAAAAGTAACGCGCCACCTAGTGGTTGGTAGTGGAACTAAACCATTACCGACAAGGTAGACTGCTACTTTTTTTTTAAAAGTCACCATATCTAGCTACCAACCTATTTTTTTCCCCAAGCCTTTGGTTGACACCCCTCCCCCCTATCCTTTTACATCGGGCGGATGACGTCACGGAGGAGCAACAACTTCCTGTCTAGAACCGGCGTTTCTGAAAGATGGCGCGTTGAAGGCATAAAGGCGCGCCTCACAACTCTTGAATGCGCGTGCGCAGGAACTTGGGAATATTCCGGAAAATAATAATAACACAATTTAATTTCCCCCCAATCAACCCAATAAAAGTATTAATAAACATTTTTATAATAATAATAAATAGTAAAAAAAAAATAATAAAAACCTTAATGTTATGGTACTTTTTTNGGCAGTGGTTTCGCTAGATAGTAGGTAGGGACACACACACAACATACTCAACACAACATGCGGTGTAGGGGCATAGCCCATTACCGCTCCAGACTCTCTCTCGCATTTACACACGCCCACTTAGCCTTCCCCCCAAGGAGGGAAGTTACCATCCCTGCCACGTGGAGGCGGGGCCCCACGTACCAGCGAAACCAAAGCCCATACTACACTACCTATACAAAACAAGGACCAACGCAGGACAACAATTAGCTTTTACTCACCTCCCCGCCCAGACACACCTAGAACTCCACACCGTCGCACCGACCGCCACTCCCAGCGCATCCATCCCGAGGCACAGCCACCCTCCCAGGCGCACCCCCCCCCCAGCGACCCAAGGGGCACCTACCGACCAGGTACACCGCCCCCACGGTACCCGAAGGTCCGCCCTCCGCCTCCACAGTCCCCCCAGCGTTCATAGCCCGTAGAGGACCAAGGAGACAGCAGGGGAAAGCCCGGCGCACCCCGCCAGCAACCCCCACAGCGCCGCCAAGTACCAGAGAGCGTCGCCCAGGCAGCCCCGTACCCAGGATTTCCGCACCAGTGACCGGCGATCAGCCACCAGGTCTACAGTTCATCATATCAGCCACAAAACTCATCAACCCGCATCTACACACAAATATTATTTTATTACTACTTACATATTTACAACTATGTGCATTATATCTTAATTCTTTTCTTTCTTCCCTTTCAGATACTCCAGACCACCAGCACCAAGATGGAGGAGCCCAGCGACCACGTCAGAAGGTACGGTAAGTCTATATAGCAAGTTTGTACATCTGTAAATATTTACAACTATGTGCATCATATCTTATTTCTTTTCTTTCATTCCTTTCAGATTCTCCGGACCACCTGTTCCAAAGATGCAGGAGCCCAGCGACAACGTCAGAAGGCAAGGTAAGTCTATATATCAAACCTGGTACATCTATATATATTATAGTACATATACTTAACCGTTGTTACTGTTAACATTACCTATTACATTCCAACCTCCTAATAGCAAAAACAGCATCTATGAATTTCTTGAAGACAACAAACTTCTGCTTTATCTCCAACAACACACTCCAGTCCACCCTTCCCCAATCACTCATTCCCAAGTCTCTCACACACTCATTCCTTAACACATCATACTTGTGACACTCACCCAGGATATGCTCTATCGACTCCACAGCTCCACAAGAGCACCGGTCGTCGTCATCTAGACCAAGTTTATGGAGCGTCTTTCTCACCGGTCCATGCCCCGTCAAAGCAAAGCCAAGATGGAGCCCAATCCTCATCCACTCAGGCCAGTGGCACCGCACCGTAGGAATAAAACGGAAGGTAACGCGCCCGTGTTCCCCATGCTCCCATCTCTCCTGCCATTTCTGAATGATTTGTTTCAGCATGATCTTTTTTCTTTTAGGTTTAGAGGTCCCAGGATCGAAGCCACGAATTCCCAACGCCGTACGCTGTTCACCACGTTCAGCCCAATACTCAACATACCGCCCCGCCGCCACCAGATCCAGAGGCGGACATCCAGCTAGCACCTGCAACGAGACATTGGCGGCCGTCCGACACAGCGGCAACATTGCAAGCAACATCAACCTCTGTATCGAAACTAACCGCCTTATAACGTGGCTATTCGCCACTCGCTCCCCCCATACTTGCACCCCATACATACACACACTCAAAAACAAGCCCTCATACACCACACGCATAGCCTTTCTCCCAAGTCCCCATTCACACCTCATAACACTCCTGAGTCTCTCAACAAACACCATAACTTTCTCCCTCACGTGTACTAAATGTGGAATAAAACTCCACCGCTCGTCAATAATCACCCCTAAATATTTAACTTGTGCACAGTATTGTATCCTCTCCCCACCCAGCCCCAGTATTGGTTTTCTTGACATATGGCCTCTGAGCAGAATCATTTGCGTTTTCGCCCTCGATATTGTAAGACCGTTCTCCTCGACCCATCCGTTAACCCGCTCCAGGGCCTCCGCACCCAGCCTCTCCAGCTCAAGTCGACTCTCCGCACTGACCAGGAACAGGATGTCATCAGCGTAAGCGACAATATCCACGCCTGGTAGGTCAAACTCAAGCAACCCATCGAGCACCACATTCCAAAATCTCGGACCCAGCACCGACCCCTGCGGACATCCCCGCGTCATTTGCTGCTCCACATTACCCACGCTCGAAGACAACTCAACAACCCGGTCACGGAAGTAATCCCTGGAGATCTCGTAGATGTTGTCAGGTACTCGCGCAAGTTTCAGGCGTCTGAGAATAGTCGGCCACCTCAAATTATCGAACGCCGCACTAATGTCTATAAACACCCCCAGCGTATACTTCTTTTGTTCATTCACCACTAGCCTCCGCACCGCACTTAACGCGTCCAGAGTTCCTAAACCCGCCTTAAAACCAAACTGTCGCGGACTGTGACCCACGTTAGCCTCGTAATGACGTTCAATTTTACCCCAAATAATACGTTCAAAAATCTTACCCATTACCGGTAGCAGGGAAATGATTCTATAAGACTTTGGGTCAGACGCGGGCTTTCTTTGGTCCTTTAATAGTACAACCGCCTGTGCCCGTTTCCACTGCCGCGGAAAGCATCGCTCCTCCAAGCACCTGTTGTAGATGTCTTTCAGCACTCCCGGTTTCACAGCCCAAATGATTCTTATGTATTCCGGGAAAATACCGTCGTGGCCCGGAGATTTCCCCCCCTTAGTACTTTGTACCGCGGCGTTCAAATCTCGTATACTAATCCACTCATCCGGCACATGAGCACTATACCCCTCACCCTCAATAACCCCGCGCTCGCACTCCTCGCACCGCACAAGCTCCCGAATCAGAGCTGTTGCCGACTCCGCCCACCCCACGTGTTCCGCGCCTCCACACACCACCGATGATGATATGTTTCTAATGGGTACTCTCTGCATCACTTCCCGATACACCAGCCCCCATGGATCCTCCCTATTCGCAGCCACAAATCTCTCCCAACTGGTCCTTTTGGCTTCCAGGATTTTGCGTTTGTAACTGTTGAGGACTTCTTTATAGTTACTTCGTAAAACTATTAGTCTCTGCGCCTGACCCGGGTCAGCTGCGATTCTACGAACCTCCCGCCCCACTCTCCTGACGTACGACCGCTCCCTAGTCAACTCATGGGTCCACCAGCACTTGGATCCCCCTCCGCGTTTCCGAACTATTGTCTCATTAACGATTCCGCGAACCACACGAGTGAAAGCATCGACTACACTGTCAGCCGAACCTCTACCCATCATCACCCGCACTTTATTCTCCGCAAACTCGCGCCTGACCAATTCCTCAACTCTGACCCACTTAACCCTCTTTATTGAAGTAGTAACTGTGTTTTTTTCTTGTTTCAGATTTCCAGAAGCCGACACCACCAGCCCGAAGAGGATTCCCCGATGGTCCGACGACGTCAACGAAGCAACTCTCCAGCCATCAAGCATCCGCCCAGCCCCAGCACTAACCAGGGTAAGATCTATGTTGGATTCACCATTCGCAGTACAGAAAGTCGCGAGGTCAGAGCGTTTATTCGCTAGTAGTAGGTCACTCGCGACAATAAAGTCAGCCATCTTTACCCCGTTGTCATCCAGTACCCGGTCGAACCACATTGGCGCCCTAGCATTAGCGTCCAATCCCATAACTAGAATACACCCCGAAAATCGCGTCCGTATCGCGTCCATTTTTGTGAGGTACACGTCAATACTGTCAGAGTACTGGCAGTAAAGCGAGACCAACACAACACGCACATGTTCATTTTCGCACACCACGACGGCACAATTCGCGTCCGTTAACGACGACACAACACTGATAACGAAGCTGTCGTTTCTAACCACGATCCACGCACCACACGCGACATCCCCGAACTTTATTACCCGGCCGAACCCGCGGAACTCGCGGTTGAAATTCGCCGCGTGGTACGGTTCCTGTAGTAACAAGACGTCCAGGCCCCGTTCATACGCCACCCTCTCCACTTCACCCATCACCGCCCTTGACCGCTGACAGTTTTGCTGTAGGATTTTAATCCTGAACGTAATCAGTTTTCTCCCGCCGCAGTGCTATCTGTCTTACAAATTCCGGACAGTCCTTGGATGTGGCCGGGTGCTCCGCCGGTCTGCCCCTATTCGCGCACAACCCGCACTTCGGGGGTTTACCCCTATTTTTGCAGTCCTTTTCTGCGTGACCGCACTCCGCGCAGTGTCGACACC
>NW_019280983.1:4413-58974 GCF_000648695.1 Onthophagus taurus
GGAAGCCTTACATTTCTTTTCCTTAGGGCATCTGCGTACCTAGGGCAGTCCGTTGAGTTCGCCGTGTGAGGGCCTCCGCAGTTCGCGCACGACACGGGAAGGCCGTTCTCGCGGTTTATCGCGCACTCGGCCGTTTTATGTTCGCCCGTACATTTCACACATCTTGGCTTCGCGAAGCAATTCGACGTGGCGTGTCCCCACATCTGGCAGTTTTTACACTGGATCAGCATCTTACTGTTTTTCACGTGGTCCCAGAACACGCGTGTCCTGAGGACGTATCTCACCGTTTCTTGGATAGTTTTTAGGGATTTGATTTTTTTGAAGGTTACGAGGAATTTAGGGAATTTAGTTCCTCTCATCTTATAACACTTACTAACTTCGATATCGTATTCGTTTTGAATGTCCTCTAGGATATCGTTGGAATCAATTTGGTGCGGGAGACCGTCAAGTACAAAGGCTTTTTCCCGCTCTTCTTTTGGGGTGTGTGTATGGAACGACACATTATTAGAACGGAGTCGGTTTATGATTTCTTTTCTGACTTCAGGGTTTGTCGTGTTTATAGTGCATTGGCCATTCGAATAACGTAGGGTGTAGCTTGTTTTTCCGACCCATTTGTTAAGATCGGAGGTGATTTTAGCATGGTTCGAGTAGCCGTCGATGTGCATGTGCACGGGGGGGCTTGATTTTTTGGGTTGGGATTGGGGTTTGGTAATGGGAGTTGTTGATATGGAGTTGACGTTGTTGCTTGTGTCAATTTCCTCGGGAAGAAGGGAATATTTGTTGGATGTGGGGATTGTGGCAATGATTTTAGCGGTTGAAGTTGAGGGAATGGGTTGAGTTTGTTTGGGAGTGTTGGTTTTTGGGGAGTTTGTGGTGATTTTTTTGGTTATTTTAATTTTTTTTGGACATTGGGAGTCGTCGCTGGAGACCTCCATGTCGTCGGTGGCTTCTGATGCCTCCGTGGTTACGGTGGAGTCAGATTGTTCGTCTTCTTCTTCCGTACTTTTGTCGACGTACGTTTTCAGTTTCGCGTTCACTTCGGAAAGTTTGTGTTTGCCCATTACGGGCCGCGTTTTAGACACTTTTCTAAACTTGTTGATCTTTTTAATTAAAAAGTTTTGAACTTAAAAGTCACAAATCGACCGTTGTCGTTAGCACTCCGGTACCTGCACGGGTACCTGCGTCCCGGACCGACCCGACCGTTGAGCCGGGTTTCTTTGTTCGCGCTCGTGTCTGAGTTCTAAGAAGAACTTTTGATTGTTTGACAGGCACAACGAAAGAGCACGTGCGCACTTATTAAAAAACACTTAAGATACACTCGGGCACTCGGGAGAGAGGTAGAAAACGATCCGCTCGGTACGAGGGCTCGAGTCGAACTGGACGAGAACCGGTACGTTCAATGTGGTATGGCCGTTGCCTATAGTTAATGCTTTACTGCGGCTTACGTTTGTCCGCAAGTCGAAGCAACTCACTGCAACGCAATGCACATCGAAAACCCGGTCCGACCGATGCACCGCACGTTCGTACCTGAGCAGCAATGCGTGGAACTGTGCGGCACATTTTAGACCCGCGGTGCAACTCATTGTACGTCACGACAAGTCGAAGCAGCGCACTGCTACGTAATGCACATCGATAACCCGGGCCGACCGATTGCAACGCACGTACGTACCCGAGTAACAATGCGTGGAACTGTGTCACACTGCGCGGTACATTGTCGACCTGCGCTGCAACTCAATGCACATCACGGCAAATCGAAGCGATGAGACGCCGGACCCGTTTCCCGTTCCCATACGAACTCGTACCATCGAGAAGTTGAACTATTTTAGAAATTAAATTTTTTTTTTCTATTTCCCACTGAATAGTACCGACTTTCAATGCAGTCCGTCCGACCGCGTATCCCACTGAATAGTACAGACTTTTAATGCAGTCCGGCTAACAGTTTGCGCTGCAACTCATTGCACATCACTGCAAATCGAGGCAACTCACTGCAACGCAATGCTCATCGAGGAATCGGAACGACCGACCGATGCATCGCACGTTCGTACCCGAGCAGCAATGCGTGGAACTGCGTGGAACTGTGTCACACTGTGCGGCACATTGTCGACCTGCGTTGCAACTCAATGCACATCACGGCAAATCGAAGCGACGAGACTCCGGAGCCGTTTTCCGTTCGCATACGAACTCGTACCATCCAGAAGTTAAACTATTTTAGAAATTTAATTTTTTCTATTTCCCACTGAATAGTACCGACTTTCAATGCAATCCGGCTAACCGGGTATCAGTTCGACGTTAAAGTATTTTAGAAATTTAATTTTTTCATTTCCCACTGAATAGTACCGACTTTTAATGCAATCCGGCCAACCGCGTATCCCACTGAATAGTACCGACTTTTAATGCAATCCGGCTAACCGGGTATCCCACTGAATAGTACCGACATTTAATGCAGTCCGGCTAATTGTTTTATCAAAAGTAGGAAAAAATTTATTTATATCGCCCGTCGTAAAAGTTACATCCGCCGTTAAGGATTTTACGGGGCCCGACCGCTCTAGCGTGCGAGCGGGCGATGCAGCGCGCGCTCACAGCGCCCGAACCGAACGACATAACGACAGACCATGGTTCCGTGGTAACTATAGGAGGTCGGTCCGTCAGGATCGGTCTCCGCCGGCGAGATGCGATATGTACGTTCTAACGACCCGACGCGTTGCAATATGTGCTGAAGTGAGTGCTGTTAGGGTTTCGCTGCGTATTTTAGAGGTTTATTTTACGTTTTTCAACGGAAGTATAGAAGTGCAATTGTGTGTGCTGAATCCTCTAACCGTCGCTAGCGTTTCCCAGATTTTTGTGCAGGCGTTGGTCAGTTTTCTCCCGTCGTCGTTTCGAGTGCTAAAGTGAGTGCTGATATATACGGAACGGCGGCGTTAGAGGTCTTCTTTTAGAATTTGCTAAATGTACGTTCTAGCCGACCCGACACGTTGTATTAAGTGCTAATGTGAGTGCTGCTCGGGTTTCGTTGCGTTATTTTAGAGGTTTATTTTACGTTTTTCAACGGAAATATAGAAGTACAAACCTGTGTGTGCTGGGCCTCTCTAATCTTCGCAAGCGTTTCCCTGATTTGCGTCTTAGTCTCCCGTCGTCGTTTCGAGTGCTAAAGTGAGTGCTGATATATACGGAACGGCGGTGTCGAGGTCTATAGAAGTGCTGTGGTGAGCGCTGGTCCGCAAAACAACGGGGGAGAAAACGGGCGGTCGTTATTTATCTCTGGTTTTCGGAAGATTTACCTTTGATATACTAGTGCATTATTTTTATATCGGGACTCTTTTCTTCGATGACGACAGCTCGCTGTTATTAGAAGATGTTACAAGACCGCCGATGCATACGCCGCGCTAGAAAGTGACAGCTTGTCCGCGGGGCTGTATATGGCTCTGAAAGAAGCATATTTCTGGTTACAGTCGGTTTGTGTAGGTTTGCGATAAATTTATCGCAAACCTACACAAACCGACTGTATCATACCCTACGAATCTCATCATCACGAAAACCAGAAACATGACTGGAATGTGACACTTGTGGAGCCATATACATAGGAGAAACTGGTAGAAGCCTTATCCAGAGAATCAAAGAACACAAAACTAGAGAAAGCTCAAATTTTGGAAGACATCTTATGTTTAATAATCACAACTTTGATGAAAGGAAAAATAGCAAAATAATACATCAAATGAACAAGAGCCTCCACATGGAACTACTAGAACTCTACGAAATTAATAAGTTTAAACATGACAACGCAAACATTGAAATACTAAACGAACAGATTTTACCACAAAAAACACCACTATATTGCTGTTTAAAAAACCCATTCCCAAAATAATGCACTTTTCTCATCAAAAGAGAGAATCGAGTTTGGTGGCGACTCGATTGCTGCATTGATGAGAACCCATGCCCCAAAGCCCCTTAATCTTGAATTTTCCTTCGAATGTACCTCCCATGTTAATTCTGTTTCATTTTGAAGATTTATGCATTTTATAGTTTATATGAAGAAAATATAGAATTATTTATTCCATTTTTGTGATGTTTGGATTTATTGTAGATGTGCAAATTTTGTCGTTTTAACTTTGAATATTGATTGCGAAAACAATAGTATAATTTGATTTGTTTTATCTCAAATTTTGTAAATTAAATACAGATTCCTATTTTTTCAATTGTTCATAACCTAGAAATAACTCATTTGCCCAACTTGTCACACATATAATAATTGGCGAGTTTATTTATTAATATTAGTTTTTGTGATAGATAGTTGTAGTTTAGTGCATGAATAGATATAATAATAAGCAAACATTCACTTCCCAACGTTTATAGAAACTAGTTAACGTAAGTGTTTTTTACAATTAATAGTCCCTCTTTTGTTAACCTATAAAATATAATTATGAATAATTTTTATACTTAACTTTGTAGAGGTCTCTGAAGACGGTAATGTAACAGAAACTAGTAAGACAAATATATAAATAATCACCATAGTATATAATTTTAATTAATATTTACCTTAATAATTCTTTAGGTTAACTATTAAATAATACTAGATTAATTACCTATTTTAAGTGAAAAGAGTAGTTAAAACAGTCAATTGTTTTCTATAAAATATTTATTATTACACATTAAAAGGACTATTTTATTAGTCAACATATTAAATACATAGTCTATTGTCAAGAAAAAAAGTAGTTAAGATACTGATAATATTTAGTTAAATCAGCTACAGAGTGGGTACTAAAAACAGCAGATAAAGCAAATACTTATTATCCTTAATATTTCTATTAAAATACACTAAAGTAACTAATTAAGAAGTATAAACAGTTTAAATAGTCACCCAGTTTCAACACCGCTGGAACACCACTTAGACCCCTCCTACGCTTAAGGAAAGACCAGAAGTGCTTAGGATTACTTGTAATATTCGATTCTGTACGTTGAATGTAGTTATTATAATCGGTATTAATAAGATGTTTAGCGCGACCCCTCAACAAGGAGAAAGACAAATAATCGATCCGGTTCCCATACCGCTTCCACCTCCTGTGGGCCTTTTTCTTCTCACCGAGAACCCTTATAGTGCTAGGTGTAAACCACACTGGGTATCTTCCGGATCCTTCTTTGAATTTAGGTACATGTTTTTCAATTGCGTACCTTAAATGAAAATAAAAAATATTCAAGAGACGTTCAATGCTGCCATGCCGCAGTTCAGAGTTCCAATTTATTGATGTCAAATATTGGTTAAGTTCATCAAAGTTTGCCCTACGATAGTTATATGTAACATTTGATTTATTATTTAAATTAGGTTGATTAATTGCTGTGCATGAAAATTCGAGGGTTGTGTGCGCTATGTCCTCATGAACCAATGGGTTATCACTAGGGCACGGAACTTTTGTAACGAAACGATACGATTTACCCCCTCCACTTGTTCTCCTAGAAAGCAAGTCACTCACCAAGTCAACTCACCTCATCGGTTGTTGTTGACGACCGACAATCGGTTTATTACACGTCAGTGTTAACTGTTAGTACGATTTGAAAATATTAAAAAAATATATATTTTATAACTTTAATTCAAACAAACATGATCCGATTTGTAATATCAATCACAAATCGGATACGGATATAAAAATATTGCTGTTAACGCATATTGAAACAACCATCCCTAAATTTTCTTCTGTAAATGACGTTCTAGTTGACGTTAAAATGTGTTTGTACCTAGAAAATGATCTTTCAACATCACAACTTGTAAGTGGAGCATAAATAAAATACTGAGCCATTGAACCATATTTTTCCTTGAGTTAAAGGTATATTGTTTTCGGCAATTTGTTGAACAATTTTCAAATCCGAACAACAATTTTACCACAAAGGGAAACTAAAAACAATTCTTAAAAAAAAACAATAATACGAACTCAAACAGAACTCCAAATTTCAATTAAAGGTAACTAAAGAAAGATAAATAGCAAATTTGACGAAATTATGCGGATGAAAAGCGTCGAATACTGCACATTTGAACAACAGTGAAATCGTACTGACAGTGGACAATGTTGACATTGATGCGCAATAAAAAACCGATCGTCGGTCGTCAATAACAACCGATCAGGTGAGTTGACGCCACCGACTCATTCTTTAGGAGAACAAGTGGAGGGGGTAAATCGTATCGTACCGTTACAAAAGTTCCGGGTCCTAGTTATCACTCAAAGATATGTTTGAGATCAGGGGAAAATTTGTTAAAATTAAATCAAGCGTGTTATCGAACGCGTTGCAATAATGATTGTATTGATTAAGGCTACACAGGGAAAGAGCGTCTAGGAAGTCCGACGATCGAGCACTGCCGGTACCGATACGAGAAGCCACGCACGAGCGATAAGTGGCATCAAAGCGACCAGGTAATTTCTGGTAGATTAAAATCACCGCAAATCAAAAGTTTTTCGTCAGGACGCCGCTCAATAATTGAGACAAGTTGCTCAATGAAAGAGGCAAGAGCTACATTATCATGGGGTGGAATATATATGCAAGAAACGTGCAAGCTGGAGTCAACGTCGCGCAGCGTAACGCAAACCGCATCGACCCCGCCGAACCAGTCCGGCTGCCGCACAGCAGCCGACGCATCAGAAACACCGATCAAAACACCACGTCCCATCAACCTGCCACCACCCTCGTTTGGCCTATCGCATCTAAAAACTTGGTGTGAATGAGGCAAAACCTCCGAAGAGTAGATACCTGGGTGGAGCCAGGGTTCTGTTAAGCAAATAACATCAAATTCCGCATTGAGATTTCCTTATCGCTCTTAACATGAATTGTTGAATTGTTAATTAACATGAATCCAGACAAACTTATAACCTTTCTCTCTAGCCAGCCCACGGGCCCGACCAAATAGAATCTTGTTCTGCGGCGTGAGATGCTCATTAACAAAACACTTCTCCACAACACCCTCAATCTTGAGACCCGGACGTACACCAGCAGGAACTGATCGTTTCTTCAACGCAGCAGCGGCCAGGAAGTTATCCCGTCTGAGACGACTGCAGAATAATGGTCTTGGATTCTGAAACCCTGCACCATGCGGAACACGATGAACCGCGTCCACATCCGTCGAGGATACAGGAACCTGAAGAAAATTACCAATGGACCCCAGCACTTCTACCAGGCTTTCATTGTCCCTCTCAGGCACCCCCTGGATCTCCAGATTATTTCTGCGAGAATATTGTTCCATATCAGAAACACGATCGGACAAATCGGTTACTTGTTTTTTCAGGGATATGTTTTCAGCGTTCAGTCTGTCAATGATTTTCATCTGCTCCTGGAAGCGCTTCACAGTCACCTCAATATCAGACACTCGCTGACTACAGAACTCCACCGACTCGACCAAATTCTCATATCTAGAGCTCATCTCACGCATATCCGTTCGCATCTCTCTGACCATATCAAAAATTGTTTCAAGAGAGACAGGCGGAGCATGTTCGGCCGCAATGCTCCCGGGAATAGATGTGCTGATGAAAGAACGGGAAGTACGTCGTGCGGGCGGCGGAGGAGATCTACAGACGGAACATCTCCACGACGCTCCGGCGACTGACAGTGCCACGGCAGAATCTTTAGCGATGTCACACATGCTTAACTTTATCGATTTCAAAACCCTCCAAAAAATCTATTCTTACACCCTTATCGCATTTGTGAAGGAGTTTCACATTTTCAAAGTTAATGTTATTGTCGGTCTCACTCATATGCTTAAATATATTGGAAGTATTCCTGGTTTTGTGTTCATATATTCTTATATATGTATTCTATATGTAGCTTCCTACCGGTCTGACCTATGTAAACAGCGGCACAATCACAACATCCGATAGAATAAACACCACTACAGTCTAAAATGTCTTCTTTCTGTTTATGATTGGCCAATATATCGCTGATCTGTCCATTACACTTGAAACCAACATAGACACCGTATGATTGTAGAATAGACTTAATCTTGCAGTTGATCTTATTGTATGTCAGTGATCTAAAATTGTCAAATCTGTCTTTATAATAATTATAAAGGGGATCTTGCTTAATGATGTTTTTGAACAGTAGTTTATCGATAGTGTTGAGAGGATAACCATTATTTTTTGCTAAAGTACTAATAAACTTTATTTCTCTGAATTTAGCGGATCTATCTAAAGGGTTTCTCAACAATCTAGTAATATGTGATTGGTAAGCGGCTAATTTATGGCTGTGTGGATGGAAGGAATCGTATGGAATTATAGTATTTAGGGAAGAAGGTTTTCTGAAAATGTCATAGGCAAAACAGTGGTCACCTTTAAGTATTGTCAAATCTAAATAGTTTAATTTATTTTCATCTTCAACTTCTAAGGTAAAATTAAGATTCGTATGAATGTTGTTCATATAATCAAGAAATTATCAAGATCAGATCTATTGTCGTTCCAAACACAAAAAACGTCATCCACATATCTGATCCATTTTACTATATATTTGGAATAAGGGTTCAAGCGATTAATAATAAAGTTCTTCTCAATGCGATCTAAATACAATTCAACCAAACTGCCGGATATTGATAAACCCATAGGTAAATCGTGTTCAAGTTTATAAATTTTGTCACTAAATCTACAATAGTTCTGTTGAATAATATGATGAAGTATATTAATTAGGTGTGATGTTGTGATTTTATCTTTAAAATGAGTATAAAAAATATCTTCCACAATGTCTAAGGTGTAATTGGTGTCAACGTTAGTATAGAGATCAACAACATCAAACGATAATATGATACTATTATTGGGGTTAGTATGTTTTAATTTTTCGATTAGTTGTATTGAGTTTTTTTATAGTATACTATTTAGGTTGAAAATCAATTTGTTTAAAAATATTGTAGATGAACGAACTAATTTTAGAAGTGGGTGAATTGTAACATGCAGTTATAGGTCTTATGGGTAGTTTGTCTTTATGAAGTTTAATGAGTGAATATAATTGAGGTATGTAGGAGTTCATAGGAGTAAGAAAATATATATTTTGGCTTAGTTTATTCAAGGTATCCTTGTGTTTTTTAATAATGTCTTTTTTAACTTCCTTATAACCGTTATCATTTAGAAAGGAGATCGTTTTATTGTAATATTCATCTCTATCAACGATGACAGTATCGGCATTTTTGTCGGCTTTTATGTATAATGCATTATTATCTGATAACTTCTGTTTTATTGATTTTATAGTATTATGTAATTTATAATGTATATTATGATAAGGGCCTTTCTGATTATTATGAATTGATTTTTCATGTTTCTTTAAAATAGGAATAATGTCATTTTTAATGTTGTTGCGATTGGGTAGCTTATTAATTGCACAATCTATCTCTATTGCAGTCAAATGAACGTTAGGTTGAGATTGAATAGCAAATTTATGACCCTTGTTAAGTAATTCGATTTCATTTTTACTGAATTTTATATTGGTGAGATTAGTGGTGTAATCAAGCTGACTACTGTTCAAAAACATCATTAAGCAAGATCCTCTTTATAATTATGATAAAGACAGATTTGACAGTTTTAGATCACTAACATACAATAAGATCAACTGCAAGATTAAGGGCCGGTTGTACAATATACCGATAAATTTTTCTGATAACTATCCGGCCGATAAACTTATCGGGAGGATAAAGATATTCGCTGTTGTACAAACTGTTTTTGTCGGGAGGATTGACGTCGGCTAAATAAGACTCTGTTGGTAGTACTTTTTTCCTAGATCTAGTAATTTGATCCGTATACTCGTGATCTTTTTAAATGAAAATTAAAGAAGGATGGCTAGCTCGAAGTCGGGGAAGGTCGGGTTGGTTTACTTTGAAACCCTGCGCGAGGCTAAGGCAGAGGCTACATTGGCGCCTGTTCNATTTTTATTTGTTTTCCAAAAATCATTTTTTAATAAGACATAATACATTAAATAATTTATTATGCTATTTTCGATAATTTAATCGAATATTAAGCTGGTTTCTATTACAATAAACCTATTTAAAAATCCCGTAGTGACAAATTCTAAATTACTCCTTCTCTACCTGCTTTGGCCGTCGTGATTACTCCGGCCCCGTAGCCTTGCGCAGGGTTTCAAAGTAAACCAACCCGACCTTCCCCGACTTCGAGCTAGCCATCATACTTTAATTTTCATTTAAAAAGATCACGAGTGTACATTGGTAACGCTAACGTCTTTCTTTGAAATTTGAACTGATTTTGACAATAATAACAATTGTGTAAATTGTGCAATTAGCGTTTTGAAAAATATCGAAAAATGTTTAATTTGTACGATACTAGTACCAGCAGTGAGTCCGAAAACGAATTTTTAGTTAATGTGTTTTTAAATAAAACAAAAGAAAAAGAAATTAAAGAACGACCTAACCACATGGCGTAGTGGGATGAAACGGATTTTTTTAAACGGTTTCGGTTAACAAAAAAAAGTGTTATGTACCTATTAGGTCGAATTGTGGATAGGTTGGAAACTCCCACAGACAGGTAAGGAGGAATTGGTAGAAAATCTATAACTGAATTCAATACCAAAGTTTATAAGTACTATATTTTTTGTGTATTATAGAAATGCAGCTGTAACCCCGTTAAATCAGTTTCGTTTTTTTGCTACCGGGAGTGTGTTCATTGTTGTCGGAGATTTTTGTGGTATACACAAGTCAACCGCAAGTAGAATTATAAGGAAGGTTTCTGAAGCAATTTCCAGTCTCAAAAATCACCAGGAAATAGATAGAATATGTGAGGAATGTTATGCAATTGCAAGATTTCCTAAGGTTATAGGAACAATTGATTGCACTCATATCAAGATTCAGTCACCTGGTATGAATTATTGCTATTTGCTTTTAATGAGTCAGTAAGTACTATGTATTTTTAGGTGGTGATCATGCGGAAAATTTTAGAAATAGGAAAGGATATTATTCGTTTAATGTGCAAACAATTTGCGATGCCAATCTATGTATAAGAGACATAGTGGCTCGATGGCCTGGTTCAAGCCACGATCAAACCATTTTCAATTCTTCTGTCATAAAAGCCAGGTTTGAGCGAGGCGACTTCCAAAATAAAGTATTATTGGGCTACAGATTAGCACGTTACTTAATTACGCCGTTGCCAAACCCTACGTTACCACAAGAAAATTTATTTCAAGAGGCTTTGCTTCGCACAAGAAATTCTGTTGAACGTAGCTACGCTGTATGGAAACGACGATTTCCCATATTATCGTTAGGAGTGAAATTAAATTATGGAAGGGTACAAGCGATAAATGTTGCTTGTGCCGTATTACATAACTTCGCTATATTAAATGGCGAAGATGAGCCGCCATTAGATCCACAAATACGTAATAACATTTTAGAAGGCATTCAAGAAGGAAACGTTCCAGATTGATACGCTTATGGTGGCAATCCAGACAATAATAATTACACAGCGCGTTCTGAGTTTGTTCAATACTTTTCACGATTGTTATGAATGAATGAATTAAAACCTGTGGTATTAGAGAATCATATTATTATTATTATTTCAACGAATTTTGAACGATAAAGGTGAAATAATTTACTTTAAACATTCAAAATATTTTCTATATCTAGTAAAGTTTTTTTAATAGTCAAGTTATTTATTTCTATTAGTTGTTTGTTAATTTGACATTGTTGTTCATGCAGTTCTTTTTCGTGTTGTTGCTTGACATTGAATTCTTCTTGTAATAATTTCAGTTTTAAATTTGTTGGACCAGCTTTAGCGTCTAGCCAAGGCTGAATTTTTGCCCAGCAGCAGCAAGATTCATCTTTTTACTAGGTCTTTTTCCTTTTCTGGTTTGCAAAGCCGGATGTTTGGCCTTTTTTAATTGGGCAGGAGAGTAATGACTCCAATTATTACTTCCTTCCACAATGTCATCTGCATCTATAACTAGAAATAATTATTATTTAATTATTATTATTATTTAACAATATCTACATATGCAAAAACATTAAAAATTACCTTGCGTATTGGGGTATGGATAAATTGATGGGTTTTTGGTTTCAATTTGTTCTGTATCTAAAAGAAATCATCATAGCGTTATGTAAGTTCTACAGTAATATTTCAAATAAAAATACCTATTATAACGGATGTGCTAGGGCTTATAAAAGCTTCATCACGCTTTTAACGTTTGTCTATGGAACTTGTGCTCTGCAGTTCATCTTGGACATCTGATATAAAAGAATTAACAGTTAAGATTAAACATGCATTTCTCATAAACAGAGTTAAACACATATATTATAAAATTGGTAAATAATTAACCTAAACAATCACTATCAAATTGTGATGGTGTTCCATCGCAGCTTAGTTTTATCAAATTTCTAATTCCTTGATGTAACGGGTTTAACTTTTCTTCACATGGTCCTCCACCAGTACCCATCACATCAGTGCGGTATTTCGCAACGGCTTGACGAGCCTCTTTTTTTAATGTTTCGTATTTACTGCGAAGCTGTTCCCAGGTATGGTTTGTCGTGCCGGTTGAATTAAAAGTTTGACAAATCTTTTGCCACGCCGCTTTCTAAAATACAAGATATGTGATAAATAACTACCAAGTGATAATATATTGGTTAATAAAGCTTACATACCTTCTCTTTCCAAGTAACCGCATCTGTTTTTTTATTTTCTATAATATTAGCTAGATTTTCTACTATTTCAATTAATCGCCAACACTCCTCTTGTGTATAATTAGTAGCACGTTTATTTTTTTTCCCTTCCATAATAACAAACTAACCAAACTTTTTCACGACAGACAAGGTTTGTCAATGTTGTTATATAAAAACCTTGGTAATCATACATATCTGGCGGATAACCGTCTTATCGGCACCTCTGAGTACCCGATAAGTTATCCTGTCGATAATCTCCCCGACAAAAATATCCGTACATTGTAATACAGTACAAACTAACTTATCGGCCAGATAACGCTATCGGGAAGTTTATCGGCATATTGTACAACCGGCCCTAAGTCTATTCTACAATCATACGGTGTTTATGTTGGTTTCAAGTCTAATGGACAGATAAGCGATATATTGGCCAATCATAAACAGAAAGAAGACATTTTAGACTGTAGTGGTGTTTATTCTATCGGATGTTGTGATTGTGCCGCTGTTTACATAGGTCAGACCGGTAGGAAGCTACATAAAAGAATATATGAACACAAAACCAGGAATACTTCCAATATATTTAAGCATATGAGTGAGACCGAACATAACATTAACTTTGAAAATGTGAAACTCCTTCACAAATGCGATAAGGGTGTAAGAATGGATTTTTTGGAGGGTTTTGAATTCGATAAAGTTAAGCATAAAAAAGATTTTCGCTTGCTAAATAATCAAATAGACACTTTTTTTTAAAAGCCTTTGTACGCCTTCTTGAAACATTAGATTTTCGTAATTTTAAGTTCCGACTCTTTTTCGTTTTAATTATAATTCATATTTATAACCTGTTTGCGATAAAATAAAGTTTTTCCGCTCGAAATCGAGAACTAGTTGTCAGTTGTATCGAGTATGCTTTCATGAATGTTCTTCTTAATTTATAAAAAGTTTTAATTTGTTTATTTTATTGTAGAGTTTTACAGTTTTACTTTCATTTTACTTCTGATTTTGTATGTCCCTACGCTGTGACCCTTTTTTACGACTGTAATTAAATATTTTCAGATATTTTAAAAAAATACATATATTTCATTTTATTGTTCTTCTTCTGTGATCTGATGCTTTGTAGATTTGGCTGATGATGATATGTGAACATGTTGAAACCGGTACCATGTAGATAAAATATAATAAATATATTATTTAGAGAAGAAGAGGCCTTTTTAGTCTTTATTATTAAATTATACCTCTAAATCATGGATTTTTTAAGATGTTGATGAATTTCTTGCACTGTGTGGTTTACTTATTCATGCGAGAGAATTGTTTTGTGATGAATTTGCCAATCCTGTATACCGAGCCACAATGTCCATATTTCGCTTTGAAGAAATACGAGGATTCGTCAGATTTGACGACAAGAGAACCCGGAAAGCGCGTTTGGAAACCGATAAGTTAGCAATGGTGTCCTACATTTGGGATTTATTAATTCCGCAATGCAAAACCTGCTTCATACCTGATACTAATGTAACTATTGATGAACAACTCGTTGGGTTTAGAGGTAGATGCACATTCGTTCAATATATGCCAAGTAAACCGGCAAAATATGGACTTAAAATATTTTGGATGTGTGAATCTACGTCTGGTTATGCTTTGGATGGTTTAGTTTATGTTGGTCGCCAGCCCGGAGAACCCCCACATAAGAACCTGGGGCTTGAAGTAGTACAAACTCTTGTGCGTGGCATTCATAATTCTGGTCGCAATCTCACGATAGACAATTTCTTCACTAATGTCCCGCTAGCAATTTATCTGTCACTACTACTTATCACTACGTCAGAATAAGCGTGACATTCCGAAAGAAATGAAAGCCTCAAAAGATCGCGTAGTCTACTCTTCATTGTTTTGTTTTCAAAATAACGTATCCATGGTATGTTACGCAAGTAAAAAGAACAAATGCGTAATTTTAATAAGCACCATGCACCACGACTCATCTATCAATGACGACGCTAAGAGGAAGCCTGAAATCTTCTCTCATTATAATAAAACAAAGGGCAGTGTTGACATCATGGATCAAATGGTGTCGACATACACGTGCAAGAGGCAAAGTAAACGATGGCCCATGACATTTTTCTTCAACATCCTTGATGTTGCAGCACTCAATGCATATATAGTCTTTACGAAGGAACATCCAAACTACAACATATAAGTGACTCACAAACGCAGGATGTTTTTGAAAGATTTAGCGAAGGAACAGTGATACCACATATGCAGAGAAGATCTGCTAACCCTAACCTACGGCGTACTGTCCGGGAGTGTATGAGCAGATTTATTGATATATGTGGTCCGCCAGCCGCTCACACAAGTGCAACAATTAAGAGAAAAAAATGCTCAGTATGTCCTGCAAGTATTGAGCGTAAAAGCACAATGGTTATGTATACTTTGGTTATGTACCATAGGCTATGAATTACTTGTAAAAATAATATCTGTAATAAGCATAGTATTAGAATGTGCACTAAATGCTTCTCTAATCCCTAAACACAATAAACAATAATGTTCACTTTCATATTTAACCTCACGTTTGTAACGTACATATGTATAAATAAATAAAGTTTTACTTCAATAACTTTGTTTCTGTTCTGACTACACGTGATTTTATATAACGGGTCTCAGAAGCCCGGATTATGTAAATCACGATATTTTATTGGTTAAGTATCCTAGGGTTAAAAACCCATCTTCAGAGATAAACTACAAGAAATGAAATATATAATAATAAAATTCTAAACAATTTAAAAATCTTATAAGTTAATATTAAAATTGAAAATATAAAAATGTATGAAAAGTACTTACAGTCAAAATTTAAGAAACCAACATTGTAATCAACCTCAACTTCATAATTATTACTTATTAAAATTAATATTAAAGTCACTATACAGGGTGACATAGAAAAAAGTACATTGCATAGTGCCACACAATAGAGGACACTAAAATAAGAAAAAAAGTTCCTATGAACATGGCTCCGCAAGGCCTACGGTTAAAAGATACGGGGTGTTGAATTTTATTTTTTTTTGGTTTTTTTTTTTAATATCTTTAGCCAGAGACGCAAAAAATGGATAAAATGTGGTATACAGCGGTTTTTTATCATGCTAAATTCAAATATGATTTTAGTTTTGTGATTACTGATGGAGAGCGCTACATACATACAGGGTTCCATCTCTATTGAATCGGTCCTAACTTTTTCTTTTTTGCTATACACTGTATGTCATTTTCGACTGAAAAAATTTGTTATCCATACATCTGAAAGCCGACAATGCACGCTAATTATTCAAAAAGCGCCAAAGTAACCTTTGCAAAAGCATTAGTCAATTGTTATTTATAACAATTGAATAATGTATTATAATGACACTTGTCAAACTAATGTAATAATTGTTTGAGGTATTTTGTGTTCGTGATTAAGTTTTTCATTGGTTTTCTCACTGATTATTCAAAATTGCTTTCGGAAATGGTTCGCTACACTTTTGAAGAATACAGGGACATGATTATGTGTTACGGCGAAGCTAGATTAAATTCTTACGAAGCTCAACGTATCTATCGAGGAAGATATCCTTTAAGACAAGTTCCTAATGTTCGAACATTTATTGATGTGCATAGGCGTTTGGGAGAAGATGGCTGTTTTAGAAAACCAAAATTGAATAGTGGGGTTTCCAAAACTCGTCGCACTGTGCGAAACGAAGAAACTGTTTTACGAATGGTAGAAAATAATCCGAGAACAAGCACCAGAAAAACAAGTTCAGCGGTGCGAAACCTTAACCGTGAATCAGTTAGACAAATTTTCAATGAACAACTTCTTCGCCCATATCATTTCCAAAAAATTCATTCACAAAACCAAACACAAAACATTATTTCATCAATTTTGTTTACTGACGAAGCTGGTTTTAGTCGTGATGGTATTCTGAACCTACATAACATGCACCATTGGAGTGATGAAAATCTTCATCAAACTGTAATTCGAAGTCACCAATATGGGTTTTCTATTAATATGTGGGCAGGTATAATTGACAATTACTTAATTGGCCCATTTCGAATGCCCAATCGATTGACAGGTGCACTGTATCGAAATTTCTTGGAGAATGATTTACACACATTATTAGAGGATGTCCCATTGGCCATTATTGGAAGAATGTATTACATGCATGATGGGGCGCCAGCTCACTTTTCTCGAGTGGCAAGGGAATATTTGGACAGGAGATTTGGAAATACGTGGATTGGTCGAGGGGGGCCTGTACCCTGGCCAGCTCGTAGTCCCGACCTTAATCCCCTCGATTTTTCATTTTGGGGATTTATGAAAAATGAAGTTTATGCTGTAGAAATACATAATGAAGAACAATTATGGATAAGAATTATGGAATCGGCAGATAGATTTCGTAATAACCCAGGAATATTTCAAAGATGCAGATCATTAATCATTAAGAAGAAGAATGGAAAAATGTATTAAAGTACAAGGGCAACAATTTGAACATCTTCTAAAAACTTAATGTTTTGTTTTAATTAATCATATTTTTCATCATACCATTAAAATTTAATTGTTGAAGTATTTATCATTGTTTTTGCAAATAAATAAAAAAAGAATTAAAATTCAACACCCCGTGTCTTTTAACCGTAGGCCTTGCGGACCCATGTTCATAGGAACTTTTTTTCTTATTTTAGTGTCCTCTATTGTGTGGCGCTATGCAATGTACTTTTTTCTATGTCACCCTGTATATACGCTAAACACATTTAACAAGCTAGACTGGGGGAATCCGACTGTCTAATTAAAACAAAGCATTGCGATGGCCCCTGCAGGTGTTGACGCAATGTGATTTCTGCCCAGTGCTCTGAATGTCATAGTTAAGAAATTCAAGCAAGCGCGGGTAAACGGCGGGAGTAACTATGACTCTCTTAAGGGGAAGAGGTCACAAGTGCTCCGCCCCGGCACCGCAAGCCAGCGGATGTCGGGGTCCTAAGGCTGATTCGCGCCTGTGCGCAGTCAGTCGGGGGCTAATAGCCCAAGGTCCGCACGCTACCTCCTCGTGGTGGCGCCGGTAACACTTCCGAAAGGTAGTGGCTAACAGCGTGCGGCCCGCCCCGGTGGTCTATGAAACCAGCCAAGATCCCCGGGTCCCCCTTTGGCAGCCTTCTAAGTTAGAAGAAGAACACAGTAGTGCTTTACCCGCTGTCCGCTACGGGGTACCATCAGGCAGCGATGGTTGGGGGCTATTGGGCTACCAACCCGTAACCCTCTTTAAAAACAGCCAGGGATGAGCAAAAATAGTAAAGCCTCGGAAGGGAGCGGGTCACTAAGGGCAGGCCCCTCCCGGACTGATTCTAGCCCTGTACCAGGCAGAGCGTCCACGGACTCCGACTCAAGCCATCGAGTCGGTTTATCGGGAGCGCCATCGTCATCTCAGGCGTCAGGTGCAGTCCACCGCACCAAACCAGCTACTCCTGGAGCCCATGGCCCCGCCAAACCCAAAGGCAGCCACGCTGCCGAGTCAAATTCCGGCACCAAACAGGGCCACACCAAAACGAGCGAAAGCGGGCCAACATTTGTGTGCGACACATGTGGCAGGTCTTACCAGCTCAAGTCCTCGCTGGCAAGGCACGTTAAAGACTGCGGCACTCGAGATCGAACAAAGTGTCTGTACTGTTTTGTCGCTTTCGACAGCTTCCCTGCCGTTAGGCAGCACGAGAGGCGCGCTCACCCGGTGGAATACCAGCGAGCGTTAGAAGCGAAAACACCCGCACCTGAACCACAGCTGATGGAAAAGATCGCTATGATCGAAGCCAGAAGCAAGGGCGGCGTGATATCCATCAAAGAGGCCAAGTCTGCTACCGGATTGACCGAGCATCAAATCCGACATCGCCACGAAAAGCCGGAATATTCCGGCTTTCTAAAGCGGGCCAGGGAGAAGGTCAAGGAAGGTGTTTTTAAAACCTTCAATATAAAAACATCACCGAAACCTTCCACATCCGGCCTGCTCAAAACTTCAACGGGAGCAACATCATCCAGCTCCCGCGCGGCTGATAATGTAAGTTCCAAAAAGCAGACCCTTACTAAGCCTCGAGAAGCCTCTGCAAAGAAGGCGGAAGACACAGCCTGTAGTCAAGCGCGTGCCGAAACCGGCGGAGACAAGACGGGGACCCAAAACATGAGAGGGAAGAAGAGACCACCTTCTTCACCCTTGGAGCCCCCTACTCCGGTTAGGCCGCGAATGGCATTAGATGCCATTATTACTGATTCGACTGCAACTAGAGGTGCTGTAGTCGCGGGAACCATGCAGGCGACTTCTCCTTCCAATCCCACCGGAAGGAAGCGACCGGCCGACCGGGACTCACCGGGCCGAGTCCAGCACCCCAGTCCTACGTCCAAACAGCCGCACAAACGTAGGCTTACCGTTACGCAGCCACCTAGGCCCGCGTCGTCAGAGCCGCCAATACCACCGGCGGCCGCCAACCCGGAACAGCCTCCAACAGCTCCGGTTCGTTCCTTGGACGACGATCCCTTCCTTTGGCCGGACCCGCCATGAAAGTCACCGGACCAGGACGACGAAGCGGAGCACAGTTTTCTGTGCCGACTAATTCAGCTTCGCCCAACAGTCGACGACTCCACCAAACACCTTATAGGAGTCGGCCTGTCCGGGACCTTAGCGGAGTTCGACTCCGCCTTTTCGGCTTGGTTGGGACGGTCTTTTCCAACATCAGGAGATCGCCGAGCGACCAAGGGGCCAGCGCAGCAGCCACCTCCACCACCGGCCAACTCCACACAAAGGCGCGTAAGTAACTATAAGAAGGCTCAAGATCTTTTTCAGAAAGACCGCGCTGGATTGGCCGATAAATTGTTGCGAGGTTCTCCGCTTGACCAGGCGGAAATCTACCCAGCAGCCCAAGCCGTAGAACAACTATACGGCAACTTATTCGAAACACCATCACCTCGGGATCACGAGGTGATTAAAGACCCCAAAGAATCGGCAAGGGTCTATAACCCGATCAGCCGCCAAGAAATTGCAGAGGCTATGAAGAACTAGGGGAACTCCGCCCTCGGTCCCGATGGTGTGACGGTTCCGCAAGTTAAGCGGTGCCCGTTGCAACTATTAGAGACCATCTACAACTTGGTCCTCTACCGCCGGCACTCACCAGCTGGCGTGCTGGCGAGCCTCACGAACGGTACTAATACCGAAGGAGGGTGATAGGAATTTGCCAACCAACTGGCGTCCGATTACCATCGGATCGGCGGTGCAACGGTTGTTGCACAGAATATTAACCAAACGTCTATCGGCAGCCCTACCACTCGACGAAATGCAGCGTGGTTTCTCACAAACATCGATGGGACACTGGCGAACGTCACGATGCTCGACCACTACATCAAGAGTCGACGAGCTTCCAGGAAGTCATATAATGTGATTTCCTTGGATGTTCGAAAAGCGTTCGACACAGTGTCCCACTCCGCTATCGCCCGAGCCTTGAAGCGACTAGGTGTGAACCCGTTAATGAGGGAGTATATCGCAAGCACGTTGCGCGGGGCCCACACTACCATCTCTGTGGGCCGAAAAACTACACGGAACATTAAGTTCCTGAGGGGAGTAAAACAAGGGGATCCGCTTTCACGGATCCTCTTCAATACAGTATTAGATGAGCTGGTCACCGAGCTTAATAGCGACAACCAGGGTGCTACACTAGCACCAGGCCTTAAAAAGCGAGCCATTGCCTTCGCCGACGACCTGCTTATTATGGAGGATCGTGACATTGACGTCCCAGCAGCGTTAGATAGGACGGTCAGGTTTTTCCGGTCCCGGGGCATGGAACTGAACCCGGATAAGTGCACCAGTATCTCTGCCACTACCAGCTATGGCAAGAGTGTACTTCGGTCCAAGCCAATTTTTAGTATCGGTAATACTAAAATTCCAATTTTGGCGAACCTTAACACCATGAAGTACCTGGGCCTTAAGTTCTCTGCCACCGGGGTCGAAAAGCCAACGATCTTCAACCTGGTCAATTGGCTCAAAAACCTTCAAAAGGCTCCACTAAAGCCGGACCAAAAGCTCTCGATACTGAAACAACATCTGCTCCCCAGATTTTTCTACGCGGCGCAATCACCACTCATTAACGGGAACATGCTATCGGAAGCGGATAGGCTCACCAGGCGCTTCGTTAAGCAATGCCTGCACCTGTCGTCTAAGACAGGTTCGCAGTTCATCCACGCTGCTATTCGCGACGGTGGTTTGGGTGTTTGCCAGCTTAGACACCTAATTCCCTACATCCTCCTGCGCAGACTTGGCGGTCTAATGAAAGGGGACAATGTAATGCGGACTATTTTTTCCGCCGATGGGCCAGCTGCAGATTTCCTCCAGCGAGTGGAGAAACTAGCTATCAAAGGCCATCCGAATCCATACTGGAGCGAACAGATGTCCAGGCGTCCCTTCAGCGCTGGACTCGAGGAATCGGCAGCGGACTCCGCGAGCCGTTCCTGGATTGACCGGATCCCAAGAGGTTGGACCGGGAAGGACTACGTACGGGCTGTTCAACTCCGTACCGGCAACTTGGCCTCATACGGCCTCCCATACATTGAAGAGGAGCGCCGCCGTTGCCGAGCAGGATGTCAACGCATAGAGTCTACGTCCCACATCCTCCAGGGCTGCCCCGTCACCCACTACGAGAGGATATCACGTCACAACGAGATCCGTGACAAGATAGCGGCCCACTGTCGACGGAAGGGCTGGACCGTCGAGTTGGAGAGGAGGGTCCGTCGTCTGCGACGCCCAGGTCTGTTGTGAAGGCCCTAGGACATCACTGGCCGCCTCCTGAGAAAGGAAACGGCTGGTATACGACAACACGAGGTTCCGCGAGGCAGCCGCCTTGCGATGGCCAGGGAAGTCCCTCCACTTTACACCCATCCTTCTCGGCGCGCGCGGGATTTGGCCCGGCTGCAATCGGCCGGCCGGAGAGCTTCCATCCATTACACAGGGACTACGAAGCAGCTGCGCCACAGCTGCTTGAAATGGGGGAGCACCATACATCGCCAATTCATGGCTGCTACCTGGAGAAACCTCCAGCGCCCCAAGGCCAACAACACCGAGGTAGGAGAAGAGGATCTCGCCCGCACCCACCACCGCCCAGCCGACAACAGCCGCCAACAGAAGGAAGAGGATCAGCACCGACCAAAAACCGGGGCCCAAAACATCGGCTCCGCAATCGCCCGTCTTAGTGAGCGTACATTATGTATCCGTAATTAAGTATTTTTGTAAACGCCCCACGGGTTGGGCCTTACTATCATTTAACCCGAAATGACATGTGAACGTACAGTATTCAATAAATGTTTTTAATAGCCAAATGCCTCGTCATCTAATTAGTGACGCGCATGAATGGATTAACGAGATTCCCGCTGTCCCTACCTACTATCTAGCGAAACCACTGCCAAGGGAACGGGCTTGGAAAAATTAGCGGGGAAAGAAGACCCTGTTGAGCTTGACTCTAGTCTGGCAATGTAAGGAGACATGAGAGGTGTAGCATAAGTGGGAGACTTTGTCGACGTTGAAATACCACTACTTTCATCGTTTCTTTACTTACTCGGTGAGGCGGAACGCGTGCGTCGTCCGCTTTCGGCGGCGACTGTCACGGTGTTCTCGAGCCAAGCGTGTACAGTGGCGTGAGACCGGATTTACTCTCGGTGAGTTCGCGTCGATCGCCGATTAATGCTCCCGCGTGATCCGATCCGAGGACACTGCCAGGCGGGGAGTTTGACTGGGGCGGTACATCTGTCAAAGAATAACGCAGGTGTCCTAAGGCCAGCTCAGCGAGGACAGAAACCTCGCGTAGAGCAAAAGGGCAAAAGCTGGCTTGATCCCGATGTTCAGTACGCATAGGGACTGCGAAAGCACGGCCTATTGATCCTTTTGGCTTGAAGAGTTTTCAGCAAGAGGTGTCAGAAAAGTTACCACAGGGATAACTGTAAAGGAAATTTTTCGCGCATGCGCGAATACGGCCATCGGATAGCCCGCGCCGAGGCCTACTTCGCGGTACCAGGCGATTTTTTTTTCACCGGTTGAGTTGCGAGTATTTTCGATTGACGGTTATAACGCGATAAAATTTTATCGGCGACACCTATCGCGGAACGGACGTAACCGTCGTAAGCGCCGCGTCGGCCCGCGTCTTTCGAGACCGTCCGGGGGCCTCTACGTCGAACGGTCGCGAGCCTCTGTCGTTTTATCCGCTCGAAAAAGTTAAATTTTGGAAACCTTCAACTTTGGAAGTGCAGAGCTCGGAAACGGAAAATTCCACGGAAATAAAAATATGCCTATGGACATCATGGGTCCTTTGGCTATCCGTAGGTGTGCCCCGTTCCCCGATCGGCCCGGTAGATTCCGAGATCATTCAAACCACGGAAAAAGTGCGTCGCCAAAACTTCGAAAGCGCATAACTTTCGATCGACGACTTCAAATTTTATTCAGACCGTTACCTGGCGATCCGGAGGTCCTTCCGCGTGCGTTGGAACCCAAAAAAAATTTTTTCGATTTTTTTTTTCCTACTATTCGTTGAAGCAGTTGAAAACATTTAGACACACTTGGATTCAGTTGGGGTTATTTAGATACCTTTATAACCAGTTGGGGCCATTTAGACACATATTTTGATACACTTCGAAGCGTTTGAGGGCGTTTGGACACACTTACAGTAAGTTGGGGACATTTGGACACACTTAAAATCAGTTCGGTTAATTTAGACACACATTTAGATACACCTGAAATTAGTTGGATACATTTAGGCACATTTGAAATCGGTTGGGGTCATTTAGACATGCAGTTAAAACCAATTGGAATCAGTTCATAACATTGGGCATACTTGGAGTCAGTTGGAGGCATTTGGTCATATTTTGAATCAGTTTAGATCATTTGGACACACGTAGAACCAGTTAGGCAAATTTTGACAAAAAATGAATTAGTTGAACACGTTTAGACACGTTTGAATTCAATTGTTATGTTAAATTATCATTTAAGATTTCAATTAACAATTAATAATAAATATAATATAATATTTATTTATAATATTAATATTTAAAATATTTTATTTTATTTTGTAAAATAAATTTTATTTAACTCATTTATTTTATTTTCGTATTTTCGTGAGAAAGTTATAATTCAAACTTTCTCACGAAAATACGTTAACAAGCAACAGGTGTTCGCAATATGTATCGGATTAAAGTGATTTGAACCGGTTTTAAGACGCTTGAACCAGAGTAAAAGGCGGCAACGCTCTTCGTTTGGTCGCAGTTCGTCGAGTTTATCGAGACGGAGTACACCTTATTTAATTTTTGCTTTAATATTCTGATCAGTTCGGATATTGGTAAAAGTTAGAATCCCTGCAATTTTCATTGCAACCATAGAAGTGTTTTTAGTGATAATTAATTTGTATGTTAATAGTTTTTTTTTTTAGTTTTTAAGTGTTTTAGCGGTGTGGCAGTATCAACTTTTCCATAAAGGTTTATTCTACTGATTGGGTAACTGGAATAATTTATTTAATTTTTTTATCTTTCTTATTGTAAAGAATAAGTTTTTGATTTCTTACATTTAATTTGTAATAATTTAATTCATTTTTGCGTTTTACTTTCACTTACGATTTTTGTTTATTTCGTTTGTTTAAGTTTAAAAAAATTAATTGTTAATTTTTTTTAATAATATTTGTTTAATTCATTTTGTATTTCAACTTTAACTAAGTTTTTAGGATTTTGTAAGTTTTATATTTAAATTTAGGTAATTTTTTTTATTATTAATAAACATTAANCCGAGATCATTCAAACCACGGAAAAAGTGCGTCGCCAAAACTTCGAAAGCGCATAACTTTCGATCGGCGACTTCAAATTTTATTCTGACCGTTACATGGCGATCCGGAGGTCCTTCCGCGTGCGTTGGAACCCAGAAAAAAATTTTTCCATTTTTTTTTTTTTAAGTTCTTACTATTCAGTGGGATTACACATTTAATCACATTTGGTATCAATTATGGTCATTTTGACACACTTTTAATTAGTTGGGAATATTTAGACATACTTGGAACCAGTTGAGGACATTTGGACACACATCCTACTACTCAATGGGAACGGTCCGCGCATGCGCAGAATTTTTTTTTTTTTTTTTTTTTNNNAACTGCATGTCTAAATGACCCCAACCGATTTCAAATGTGCCTAAATGTACCCAGCTAATTGTGGCAGTATCAACTTTTCCATAAAGGTTTATTCTACTGATTGGGTAAGTGGAATAATTTATTTAATTTTTTTATCTTTCTTATTGTAAAGAATAAGTTTTTGATTTCTTACATTTAATTTGTAATAATTTAATTCATTTTTGCGTTTTACTTTCACTTACGATTTTTGTTTATTTCGTTTGTTTAAGTTTAAAAAAATTAATTGTTAATTTTTTTTAATAATATTTGTTTAATTCATTTTGTATTTCAACTTTAACTCAGTTTTTAGGTTTTTGTAAGTTTTATATTTAAATTTAGGTAATTTTTTTTATTATTAATAAACATTAAATTTAATTTAAATTAAATTAAATAGTGCTAAATAAAAATCGTGATAAAATGGTTCGGTCGAAAGCTAAATTGTCGAGTAGTGGAAAATATAGTTCGCAAGCGACGAGGAGGTCGCAGAGAAATATTAATACGGCGAACAGAGAAATTTTATCGCCAAAAAGCGAAGCAGCGTTACGGCGACCAGTTGTCGTTTTGGAGCGGTTAGAGGTGAACGTACCGGTAAATCCTGAGAGCCGTGCACGGGCGGAAGAAGCTACTGTAACAACGATGGAACCTCTGCCGGGACCGTCGTCGGCCGTGGTAATACCCCGTTTAGGAGAGGGCGAGATAGAGGAATGCGAAATTTCTCAGCCGGGCCAGCAAACAAAAGCGGAATCACGTAGACCGTACGTGATGATCTCTCAGAGGAGCCGCGCGCAAGCAGATTTTGCCATAGCGGGACCGTCCGGATTGCAAGCTCGTCCCGCATTAAGAATTGTAAGGGAAGAGGAAGAAGAAGAGGAGGAAGAGGAATTACGAAGAGCGGAAGTGAGCGCGCGAGCGTCGCAACCCTCCACGAGAATTCGTCGATCGAGAAGATCACCGATTGTGATGCAACCGTCAAGACAACCGCAAGCCGGTAGAAGACGTCACGCGGAGATTCCGCACAAAGTGACGTATAGAAAGGCGCTTACGTTGAACGAGTCCGTCGAGACGGCTGTCGCGCTGTATAATATCGGCGTTTTGGATGATGTTTGTAGACACTGCAACGCGAAATATTTTACCAAAGAAATTACAACCAGATCCCAGAGGAGAATGTTATGCTGTAAAGATGGAGACGTACGCTTGCCGGAGTTACGTCGTTGCCCGGAGGAAATCAGAAGATTATTGGTTGAGAGAGACGCGATGGGTAGGAATTATAGGGAAAATATTAGAGCGATTAACGGCCTGTTTGCGATGGTATCTTTTACCGCCTCGATACCGGACGGCGTGAACGTTGGGCAAGGAGCGTGGTCCTTTACAATATGCGGGCAAATATACCATTTTGCAAATCCAATTCCTGATGCGGAAGATTTCGCAAATCCGAGGGGGAATCAATATTATTTTATCGATGCCGATGACGCGATCGAACGGCGTATGCAAAAAATTGGAGATAGAGTTGTGCGAGAGGTCGTCGACATTATCGAAAATACGTTACGTCGCGACAACGTGTGGGTATCGTCGTACAGGACCGTCAAAGAAGTTTTAGAAGAAAGACGAAGAGTTGAAGGNCAGTAATAAATAACATATTTTTTAAGGTAAGTATTATTATTTCAATTAAGTCATCGCTCCGCGGGGGAGCAACTTCCGCTGATAAGCATACGAGCGTCGCCTTCGTCTCTCATTGGAAGTTATTTGAAATTTATATATTATATTATATATCGCTACCGTTTTACATTTCAGTCGACGTCTAGCGTTACGATATGTCGCAACGCGATTCGATTGTTGTGATACAAGGTTTATTAAATGCCTTAAGTATAAGCGCGAACAAACCTAAAGTTCCAATTTCGTCGTCGTCGTCGTCGTCGTTGTTAGAGAAGAATAGGGTGTTGTATCGGGTGATACGTTTCACGCAAGTACTATCTTTTTTTTTCCACTGAAATTCTATGTACTTTAATCGATGTTGTTGTTACAAGCGTTTATACTTAGGAAGGGCACTAAGATGGGGTTGAAGGGGTTGAAGGGGGTCAATAGGACACTAAGATGGGGTTGAAGGGGTTGTGGGGTTGAAGGGGTTGAAGGGGGTCAATAGGGTACTAAGATGGGGTTGAAGGGGGTCAATAGGGCACTAAGATGGGGTTGAAGGGATTGAAGGTGGTCAATAGGGCACTAAGATGGGGTTGAAGGGGGTCAATAGGACACTAAGATGGGGGTCAATAGGGCACTAAGATGGGGTTGAAGGGGGTCAATAGGGCACTAAGATGGGGTTGAAGAGGTTGAAGGGGGTCAATAGGGCACTAAGATGGGGTTGAAGGGGGTCAATAGGACACTAAGATGGGGTTGAAGGGGTTGAAAGGGCGTCGACCGATCCTTAAGGATGCTACAGGTGGCGCCACCGTCGACCGATCCTTCGATCCTTAAAGAGCAGGTGGAGCAACATTCGATCCTTAAGGATGCTACAGGTGGCGCCACCGTCGACCGATCCTTAAGGATGCCTAGGTGGAGCCACCGTCGACAGATCCTTAAGGATGCCTAGGTGGCGCCACCGTCCACCGATCCTTAAGGATGTACCGGTAGGTGGAGCATCCTTAAGGATCGGGGGAGCGGGGGAACACTTCCGGTCCAGAACTCTCATTAATTATCTACTGACGTGGCGGCCGTATTTGTCGGAAATGAGCCGCCGTTCGACGTAGATTTAAAAATATATACGAAAAGTAGAAACGCACAACACGAATTAAAAAATTTGAATAAATTAGCCGATCCGATGGTATATCCGTTGCTTTTTCCGTACGGAGAGTACGGTTGCGACGTAACGCTACGGCATCAACTGAATACGGCGAAGAACGTTACCATAAGGGAGTTTTACAAGTATAGGTTGCAGTGTCGGGAAGAATTTTCAATTTTACATAATTCGAGAAAACTGTTTCAACAATATATCGTTGACGCGTGGGTCAGAGCTGAAGCAAGCGAATTATGGTATTTGAAGCAAAATCAAGAAACATTTAGGCTCGTGTCTACCGATGTAGTTCGACGACGTTTGGAAGATCAATTTAGAGGTACAGATACCAGAATTGGCAAAATATGGGTGTTACCCACATCGCATACGGGATCTATAAGATACAAGAATCGAAAATACTTGGAAGCGTTAGCTATGGTAGCCAGACACGGGAAGCCCGATCTCTTTATTACAAAACAATCTTGAATACGCCCAAAAGTACGAGCACCGCCCGGACTTGGTTGCGAGGGTGTTTAAAACGAAATTAAACGAATTCATCGACGACATCGTCAATAAGCAACTTTATGGAGCCGTGCTCAATTACATGTACACAATCGAATTTCAAAAACGTGGTTTACCGCACGCCCACGTTTTAGTTACGATGAGGTCCGAAGATAAATTTGAAGATGTCGAAAGTATAGATAAATTAATATCTGCCCCTTTGCCGGACGAAAAGGAAGAGCCCGGATTACATCGAATAGTCGTCGAGTGTTATATACACGAAGAGATATCCGAAGGATTTTTGCGAAGAAACGATATTGCACGTGGGTCATATACAACAGCCGCAATACAAGAGACCGTACGACCGTCGATCGATCTAAATGGGAGATGTGGTAATCGATAATAGAAGCGTCGTTCCTTACAGCAGGTACGCTGCGATGAAATATAAGTGCCACATAAACTTGCATAAAGCACCGGATTGTATTACAATAGAATCGCGCAACGAAAGGAACGTCTTGGAATGGAACGAAATCGACCGATAATTAGAATGTCGCTACGTTAGTTCGATGGAAGCGGTTTGGCGTTTGTTTGAATATAAATTAAATGATAAATCCCATAGCGTCGTTGTACTTGCCGTACACATGCCAAACGAACAAACGTTCATCGTAGACGATGATGCCGAAAATGCCGATTTTGAAGCGGCCCTTAGAAAACCCACAATGTTAATGGCATATTTTCGATTTAATCAGATCGATCCGGACGCGATAGGCCTGTGAGTCAGTCGGTCGCAGCTAAGAGAAGAAGAGGCGCGCACTTAACAGAAAACACGTTCGTGAATCGATATATAACTAATATCAGAGACCATAACTGTTGAAATGCATAAAACAAGTTCATAGTTACAAAAGACATTACCTGGTTTTGTTTTGTTTTTATTCTTTTTTAATAACATTATAATTATAGTTACTGAGTCAGTGTTTTTTTTTATTTATTTCCCCAGCAGTCCTACATATATTTATTTTAAAATACAATTTCTTATCTTCAAATTTTTTTTAACATCAACCCTAATATATTTAAACATATTAAAGACACTGAACCTCTGATGATCGAAGATGCATCTTTCATCGCTTTGGTTGTTGTAGGTTGAATGTTTCAGCTGAAGGTGATGCAGTAACTTCTACGGTTGTTTCTTCTTCTTCTTCCCCGCTATCACACATTGTTGTCGTAATAAAAAGAAAGAAGAGGAAGACCGTTGTACTTGAAATTGTACTAAACATTTTCTTTTATATCGTGATTTACGAACTAGACGAATCAGCAGGGGTTAAAAACGTACTGAATCGGGTCTTTCGAGTGCGACGGTTGTTGACGCGTTAACGAATCGCAGGAAATATGAGGTAGGAAATGTGCGAAGATTAGATAAGAGGAAACTCGCTCGCAGATGATGAATAAGAATAATACATTTAATAAAAAAAATAATATATTTAATAAATAAAATAAATTTACCTGACGGACTGTTATATTTTTAAAATTTAAATTTGCTGAGCGCTTAAAGGCGCCTCCAGTCGCTTGAATGCGCGTGCGCAGGAAATTAGGAATATTTCTAATAAAACTTCAGCCAACTTAAATACGACTAACTTTATTTTGTTTACATAAAAATCCAGTTCATCTACTTTATTAAAACATAATGTTATTGACATAGAGTTGTTTACAAACTGATCTATATTTGATTAATCATACCAGTTAAAGCGAACATATTTGAAAACTCGATCATGTAAGATTAAACAGTAGAGCGAAGTAGCATTAGGTATCTCTTCACTCGTTTCAAATTCAATGCGAATATCAACGGTTCCAACATTTAAAATATCATTCTGCCGTGAACAATCAATTACAATAATCGGTGTATGTGCTACAAATGTATCTCTGTTAAACATTGGTTCTGCGAGTTCTCGAACGTAATAGGTCTTTGCGAAATTACAATACATTTCATATAAAACTGCAATTTGACCTGTCTTAAAATTTAAATTTAAAGCTTTATAGGGATATTTCTCACTATTTAAAAACACTTTTATATCTGTTAAATTACAGTGGTCAAATTGTGATGCAGAACGTAACGGATTATCTTTTCTATTGATTTGAAACCCTAATATAAAGTATCTGGGCTTTTCTAATTGAGTAGATGTTTTAATTGTCCATGTGTGTTGTCTACTTTTTGGTAATGATGGGTATTCATGTAAATCAAATGATCTAAATCCCATGTCTAATTCAATTCCTTGTTCTATGTACTCTAAAAGTTTTAAACGTTCAACATCAGCTACAGAAACATGAGGGACTTTCCATACTATTTTATTAATATTAAACATCACATTAGGTAAAAGACTTTCAATAACATTCTTGTCTGAATTACTGCACACTACAACTAATTCTTGACGGAGATTTATCAAAATTTTATTATAATCTTCTGCGAAACCAAGAAAATATTTCAAGGGAACACAAAAATCAAAATCTCCTGTATTTTCATTTACTTTAACATTTGGATATTCGAAACCTGCATTAGAGGCATGATAGTATTCCGATCTTGTTAATGAGCAAAGAGTTTTTAACGTGCTAGCTATTCCTGGATTTCTTACTCTGTCAATTACATTCCCTCCACATTCAAATCGTACTTCACTAAACATATAAGCGATCGGATTTACTGATAATTTTGAATCTTTATCAACTGTTCCGTTATCTTTCAATAGTTTCCCTTGTACGTAAATAAAATATTTACTTGGTAACGTGTAAACGTCCTGTTGTTGAATTGCAATACGAATTTCATCGCTATTGTTAAAAGAATTTGATGAGTATGGCAAATGATTATGATACTGAATCCGTACGAGCGAATTATCAAATTCTACTTTATCCGAGACGTTTAAGATACTCATATTGAATATTATTTTATTAATTGTAAACCTAATGATTCAAGAAATTGTTTGTTTTGAGGTGTTAACTGTTTCACAGTGTGAGGAGAACTAAAAGTATTGGTTTGATTTCGTGGGTTTATATAACCTTTCACCTTAAGAACCATTATTACTAGAGAGCTTTAAATGNGAGGGTAGGGTGTATATTGGAAGTACATCATGCAGGGTTGCCGACCATGTGTTGGTGACGCGTTGTTTCAAATGCCTGGGATATGGTCACTTAGCGAGGGCATGTACGGGCAAAGCGACTTGCCGCTATTGCTCGGGGGAGGGACATACGCAAGAAAGTTGCGACAAAAAGAAAGAAGGGCCTTCTTGCAAATTTTGTAGGAGTAGGAATAAGAAAGCCGACCATTCCCCGATGGATCGATCCTGTGAGGAGTACAGGCGGATGGCAGAACTGCGAAGACTAAAAACCGACTACGATGGCTAGTAACATTAAGATAATACAGTTGAACTGTCAGCGTGCGTGGGTCGTTATGAATGAGATTTTAAAGGTTGCGTGTGAGAAGGGTGTGGATGTGCTGCTGTTGCAGGAACCATATGTAAGGGAGGGTAAAGTGTGGTTTCCGGATGTGTGTGGCAGAGTGATTGCGGATGTATGTGAGGGAATTGGTGCAGCGATTGTGGTGTTTTATAAAGATCTTGTAGTTTCCGTGTTGAGGGGAGTTTTAGATCGGTGTGGAGTTTTCGTCACGGTTCGAGAATGGCTGGGATTGAAAGGAATGTGTATGGGGTTGTGTGTGACTACTTTAGAGAGAGAAAGGTTCAGTTAACTTCGGGTGCGGGGTGTGTGAGTAGATGTATGAGGAAGGGGTGTCCCCAGGGCTCAGTGCTGGGGCCCCGCTTCTGGAATGTAGTGTTAGATGAATTGTTGTGTATGAAGTGGGAGTGTGTAGAGGTAACGGCTTACGCCGACGATATTGTGTTTCTAATAAAGGGCAACAGCAGAGCGGAAGTTGAGAGGCTGGGGTGTGTGGCGATGAATAGGATGAGTGAGTGGTTACGTGTGAACGGGCTGGCAGTGTCACAACATAAAACAAGGGCGGTTGTCCTGAAGGGCCTCCTTCAGAGGGCGCCGATTATAAAGTTGGAAGGTGGAAACCTGGCCAATGCTAGCGTGGTAAAGTATTTAGGGGTCATGTGGGATAATAAGGGCACCTTCTTGCAGCATCTTGACTACTTAAAAGTCAAGGTGCTCGCTTTTGTAGGGCAACTGCGCAGGTCAATAAGGTCCGAGTGGGGCCTGAAGCGGAAGGCAGTCCTAACCATTTATAAGGGCCTTTTCTTGGGAACGGTGTTGTATGGGTGTCCGTTGTGGGGGCATAGGCTTGCAAACAGTCATTTCCGTCGGAGGCTGGGGGCAATTCATCGCACGATGCTATTGGCCACCCTCCCCGTATGCAGAACCACATCAACGGCAGCGATGGAAGTCCTGGCTGGGTTCCCACCCCTGGAATTGTCGGCCACAGCCAGATATACATGTTTCTGGTGCAGAAGGGGCGAATTCCGGGCCCCTCTGGCCTTGCCGATCGGGGAGCACATCGTGAACAGGTCTAGAGGTAAAATTAAAAAGGTATTAGATGGGGCAATTTTGAGGGCATGGCAGGAGACTTGGGAGGGTAACGAGAGGGGGAGGGATACTTATCTTTTCCTCCGGCAGGTTAGGACCGAACTTCCCCCCTGGTTCACCCACTTATAGGGAACGTGAGCTGGGTTTAGACCGTCGTGAGACAGGTTAGTTTTACCCTACTGATGACCGGTCGTTGCGATAGTAATCCTGCTCAGTACGAGAGGAACCGCAGGTTCGGACATTTGGTTCACGCACTCGCTCGAGCGGGCGGTGGTGCGAAGCTACCATCCGTGGGATTATGCCTGAACGCCTCTAAGGCCGTATCCTTTCTAGTCAAAGGTGGCAACGATACCCTTAGGAGTTCCGAGAGTCGAAAGGCTCAATAAAATGTTACTCTATTAGGCGATCGACGTTCTCGTCGGTCGTCGCACGAGCCCCTATTTGCCGTACGCGGCGATAGACGAGCGGCGGGATCTCTTCGTTACGTCTCGTCTGCCGCTAACGGTCGAACATGGGTACCTTACAGTTCGATGTCGGAACTTAGAATTGTCTGTAGACGACTTACGTACCTGGCGGGGTGTTGTACTCGGTAGAGCAGTTACCACGCTGCGATCTGTTGAGACTCAGCCCTTTGCTTGGGGATTCGTCTTGTCGGTTAGACGAGGTCCTCAGTCGCGTACGGACGGCGGCCAGTTCTCTTTCGTACGTTTCTATTTATTTTTTTTTTTTTTTATTTAAAAAAATAATAACACAAGGAAACGTCGAGAGGGACTGTGACCGACCGAACGAACGACTATTAATAATAATAATAGTACGACAAAAATACTACGAACGCATAAGAGCGCACGTTCTACACTATATACGTTCAAATATTTAATTAAAAATATTCGACGTTATAGATGTAGTAACGTGCCTCTTTTTTTTTTTTGTCAAAAATAATTAAAGTTGTAGCCGGGCGGTTACACAACCTGGTTTGTGAACGTTCGTTCGACCATATCTACTATCCCTCTGAATAGTACCTACTTTAACAGTTCGATTTTGAAACTTGAAATTGTGTCCGTAGAGACGGCTTTCTATATGTACCTGGCGAGGTTGGGTTGTGAGGCTATTGAGACTCGGCCCTTCGCTTGGGGATTCGTCTTGTCGGTTAGACGAGGTCCTCAGTCGCGTACGGGCGGACGGCTTACGGCGGTTCTCTTTCGTACGTTTATATTTATTTATTATTTTTCTTTAATGAAAAATAATACAAGAAAACGTAACGTCGTCGTCTCGAGAGGGACAGTGGGCGACCGACCGACCGACCAACCTTAAACATAATAAACGACAAAATTTGTATGAGAGAAGAGAGCTCGTGTGCTATGTGTACTATTATACGTTCAAGTTTCATTTCAATAAAAATATTCGAAGTATAGATAATGTATTAAGTTTATTGTCGAAAATAAATAAATATTAAAAGCCAGGTACTACTGCTATCGATGCGTTCTAACGACGAAACACGCTCAAGACGACCACTTCTACTATTGAAAGTAGAGGAAGAGTCGTTGGGGGGTTTCGTGTGAACGGTCGTTCGTTCGTTCGTTCGTTCGTTCGTCCGTCCCAAACGACGACGTCGACAGAGAGAAAGCCTTGCGCCCGAGAACGAGGCGAAAGGCCAATTTGAGACGCAAGGGTCGCGTATAGCATCCTTCTTAGTATAAAACCATTTCCCACTGAATAGTACGATCTTTAAAGTTTAAACTCGCGCGCGGCGGCCGGAGGACGTCCACCGACCATCGGAGGACGTCCTCCTCGCAAAATCGCGCGTATTTTATTTAATATAATTTTATCGTTACTCGGAACGGTGCCGTTGTTTCGTGTACGTGTTAGGCTGCTCTTGCTCGGACATTACCGCCGGGCGATAACCGATTTTACATTCCCACTGAATAGTAGGAACTTGGAAAAAAAAATTTTTTTTTCCTTTTTTTTGTCGTTTACTTTTTTTCTTTTCTGCGTTCTTCGATGATGGTTGATTTCGTCTCACGTTTGATACCTGGGTCGACCGTTCCTTCGTGACCTTTCCGTTGATTATGACTGGTATCTTTAGTATTCGTATTCTTACGATAGTTTCTGAATTTCGCCACGACTCCGTTTAGCATTTTGTTCTCTTGTTACTGGATATACTAACTAACAACGAATAATACGGTAGGAGATTTTATGTGAATTATATTTCTTTTATAGCATGTATTTACTATTTTCTTGTAATATTGTCCTGTAATTGATCTTTGTTGCGAAATAAAGTGAATTATTATTATTATTACTGTTGGTGATATTTTGGGATTTTGGGAACAACATGTATTTATTAAAATAAATATATTTTGATTTGTAATAAAATTTAAAAACAAAAACGGTATGTTAAATAATATTTTACCGCTACATATTTTATTTGGCCCTCTCCGTCCATAACAGCCTAAAACTAACAATATAAAATAATAAAATACATAAACAATCTCACGGAAAACAAACGAATTTACAACAAAGGTGTCGAATCGAAAGGTAATAAGCGAAAACGGTATAAGTAAGTAAAGTTATCCTTAAATTTACGATTGAAACGGTAAAAACTGCTATTATATTTATGTTATAAATTATCGAAAGAAATAACACAAAAAAGGCAACGGCACGCGGTGTTCCCAAGCGGTCACCCATCCAAGTACTAACCGCGCCCGACATTGCTTAACTTCGGTGATCGGACGAGAACCAAATCAAAATCAAAATAAAACTTTATTAGTTATAGTCAGTTTTAACAAAATATTTACAAAGTTACTTAAAACTAGGTGATATTTCATTTTATAAATTACATTTCAGGAACTTTTCGGGAGCAGGTAGGCTTTTTAAGTTCGTTTATTTATTAATTTCACCGGTTTTCTATAGGGGGGGATATTTACAATGGGTGGTTGGGGGAAATTAAATATATGTACAATATGTTAACTATAGAGAAAGAGCCGCGTACAATAAGTTTTTTCGATTGGAAGGTGGTCAATCTTTCTAGTTCTTGGTCAGCAACTTGCTGAACGTCATAAACGGACATGACCCTGGTGTGTAAAAATGTTAGGGTGGTTTTTGGTTTTAGTTTGGGGGATCAGGATAAAAGGGGGAGTTGGGAAGGGTGTGGGATTAAATTGATGGAGTTAGTTTTTTATTATGTCGGGCATAAGGTTCAGGTTGTTTGTTTCGTGGGGGAATTTGTATTTGGTGTGTTGTGTGGGGTGCTTAGTGATGTGTTTGATAAGTGTATTTGGGTGATGTTTTGTGTTCGTGTAAAATTTTTGATTGAGTTGGGTGAGGATTTGTTTGATGGGTTTTGTTTTGGTGTTTTCGTGGAGGTGTTGGATATTGATGTAGCGGTTCGAGTTGGAGATGATTCGGAGGGTTTTATTCTGGCAGGTTTGGAGTTTTTTGAGGTTTGTTGCGGCCGCGTTTGACCAGATAGGGGCGGCATAGGTTAGTGAGGGACGGATGATGGTGGAGTATAGTAAGGTTTTGTTCTTTAGATTTAGGGAGCTACTTCTTGAGATGAGGGGATAGATTGTTTTTATGGTAGAGGAGGCTTTGGCTATGGATTTTGTTATGTGATTGGAGAATGTGAGTCTTTGGTCGAGAGTGACGCCTAGGTACTTTATTTCAGTTTTTAGGGGAATGTTTGAGTTGGAGATCTTGAGAGGAAGCGGGATTCTAGTTGGGTGATTGTTTTTAGTAAATATTATTGACTCGGATTTTTGGGGATTAACCGTGATTTTCCACTGTTTGTAATATTTTTCAAGGAGTCTCAGGTGGGCTTGTAGTGAGAGGATTGCAATTTTGGGATCTTTTGAGTGGGCGTAGATTGCCGTGTCGTCGGCGTAGGTGGCTAGGTTCGTTTGAGGGAGTTGGGGGAGGTCTGCTGTGTAGAGGTTAAAGAGGTGTGGGGAAATAACAGCACCTTGGGGAACGCCTGAGTGGATGGTTTTAGGTCGGGAGAGTGTGTTGTTAAGTTTGACTTGTATTTTTCGGTTTGATAGGTAGCTATGGATGAGTTTGATGAGGTGGGGTGGATAATTGGATAGGATAAGTTTGTGGATTAGACCGTCGATCCAAACTGTATCGAAAGCTTTTTCGAGGTCTAAGGAGACTAGGGCAGTGTGGGTGCGTGTGTTGAGTTTGTGTATTGTGTCGTTTATGATGCGTGAGATTTGATGTGTGGTTGAGCGTTGGTGTTGAAATCCGAATTGGTGTTTGGGAATGGTGTTGTGATCGTATGAATGATCTGTGAGACGTTCGAGGATGATCTTTTCTATTACTTTGGAGATGGTAGGTAGAAGGGATATGGGTCTATAACTAGAGGGGACGGTGAGGTCTTTATTAGGTTTTGGAATGGGGATTACGACCGCTGTTTTCCAGGAGTTAGGGTAATGTTGGAATTTAAGAATGTGGCGGGCGATATATGTTAATTGTACGTAGGCTTTTTTAGGTAGGTATTGGAGGAGGATGTTGGGGATGCCGTCGTTTCCTGAGGCTTTGAATGGTTTGAGTTTTTTGATGATGGATTTAAGTGTGGAGGGAGTGATGAGGTGGAGGTCTGACGGCGGGGGGTGATTTTGGAGAAGGAATTGTTGTGTTTGTTGTGTGATTTCGTGGTGTTGTGTTGGGTTTTGCTTTGTGAATGTTGCAGAAGTGTGTGGCTAGGAGGTTTGCTTTAGCAGGATCTGATATTTTGTAGGAGTTGTGGGAAGAGAGAGCGGGTATGGGTTTGAATTTAGCTTTTAGCTTGCGGATTTCCTGCCAGATGGAATTATCGTTGGGGGAGAGGGATTGCAGTTTACGGGACCATGTGTTGTTTCTGTGTAATTTAAGTTCGGAGCGGATTTGTTTGTTGAGGGAGTGGAATTGTGTTTTTGTGTCTGGATTGTGTGTGCGTTGGTGGAGGCGTCGGAGGCGGTTACGGTTTTTGATTAGGGTAGCGATGAGTGGGGGGTTGGTATACGATGTAGGTTTCTTTTGGTGATAAGGGGAATAGCGGCGTTTTTGGCAGTTTGGATTGCGGAGGTTAGGATTTCGATTTCGTGTTCGAGGTGATGGATGGAATCTATCGTGGGGGTTGTTTGGATGGATTGGTTAATAATTTCTTTGTACAGGGGCCAGTTTGCGGATCTGAAGTTTAGGATTTTGATGGGTTGTTGTGGAGGGGTAGGTTGTTCTCCTATTTTGATGAGGATAGGACTGTGATCAGAGGAAAGGTCGTTGAGGACGATAGGTTCGGGTAGGTCGGGGATATTTTTGGCTATTGCTATGTCGATTGTTGTGGGGGTGGATCCGTTGTCTGGGTGATGGGTCGGTTTACGTGGAGCGAGGACAAATGCATTTCTGGATTGGGTGAAATTGAAGAGGGTGCGGCCTTTTGTGTTGGAGATGTGGCAGCCCCAGGAGTAGTGACGGGCGTTGAGGTCGCCGAGGATGATAAGTTTGTTGTAGGGGGTAATTAGCTTATGGAGGTCTTGATCAGTCAGGGGGGAATTGGGGCTACTGTAGAGAGTGGATATGTGTAAATTGTTTTGGAGCTTTAGTGTTATGATGTCGAGATGGTTGAGATCGGGTTGTGGAATTTTGATATGGGGAATTGAGTTTTTGATGATAATTGCTACCCCTCTGGAGCGTCGGGTGTGGTCTTTTCTATAGAGGGTGTAGCCGGGGAATTTAATTTGATCGGAGGGAATGAGTTTTGTTTCGTTAAGGAGAAGTATGTCTACGTCAAGTCGGGACAGGAAGTTGGTTATTTCGAGGATGTTGGGGTTGAGGCTGTTGGTGTTAAAATGAACTATTGTTACGTTATACATTGGAAAGGTTTTGGTAAAGAGTTTGAGTTGCATGCAATAGGTTTCCAGGGGATTTATCGGTTATTCCACGGGGTCGTCATGGCTGTTGGAGCTGGTGGTATTGTTCTTCGGGGAGCTTCTGGTTTTTGTTCTCCTAGCCGGATGTTGCGCCGGGCTAGGGCTTCGCCATATTTAGGGCACGCTGTCGAATTGGCCGTGTGGGGGCGTTTGGAGTTCGTACACGAGACCGGCAACCCGTTATCGCGGGTAATCTCGCAGGCGGAGGTTGCGTGATCCCCGGTACATTTCACGCACTTCGGTCGCGAATAACAATTCGTGGTTGCGTGCCCCCATTGCTGACAGTTTTTACACTGTATCAGGATTTTATTGTTCTTGACATTATCCCAGAAAATTCTGGTTCGAAGGATATATCTAACCCTTTCTTGTAGAAGTTTGAGGGATTTTATGTTCGAGAGGGTGACCATATATTTATTGTACTTGGTACCTCTCATTTTAAAACATTTTATGGCAGTAATGTTGTGCTCGTTTTTTAGGTCTTCTATGATTTCTTCCGGTTCCATTTGGTGTGGGAGGCCGTCTATTACAAATGCCCGTTCCCGATCTTCTTTGGGCGTGTGGGTGTGGAAGTCGGTTTTTTGGGTTTTTAGGTTGTTGATTAGGGCGCGGCGTTTATCGGGATTTTTTGTGTAGACGGTACAGCCGGTTTTTGTATAACGGAGCGTGTACTCCTATTTGCCGATCCATTTGTTTAAATCGGCGGTTATGTTAGAGTGGTTGGAGTATCCGTCTATATGGATGGATATCGGAGGAGAGGTTTTCTTGATAGGTTGGGTTGGTTTTTTAGGGATTTGATAGGTATTATTTGAGTTTGGTTCGATTACTTCTTGTAATAAGGAATATTTATTGGCGGTGGGAATGGTTGGAATGGATTTTACGGTTGATGTTGATGGGGTAGATAGAGTTTGTGGGGGATTTGCAGGTTTGGGCGGATTTTTAGGTGAAATTTTTGGTTTTTTGGGGGTTAGGGGTTCGTCTTCGAAATCGAAATCTTCCATTTCTTCGTCAACATCTGTGGACTCGGGGTTGTCGGTTGTAATTGTAGAGTCCGACTCTACTTCGTCATCGGTTGTTTTTTCGACGTATGTTTTGAATCGACAAAAGTACGGAAGAAGAAGACGAAGAATCTGACTCCACCGTAACCACGGAGGCATCAGAAGCTACCGACGACATGGAGGTCTCCAGTGACGACTCACAATGTCCAAAAAAAATCAAAATAAGTAAAAAAATATCCACAAACTCCCCAAAAATCAACACTCCCAAACAAACACAACCCATTCCCTCAACTTCATCTGCAAAAATCATTGCCACAATTCCCACATCCAACAAATATTCCCTTCTTCCCGAGGAAATTGACCCTAGCAACAACGTCAACTCCATATCAACAACTCCCATAACCAAACCCCAATCCCAACCCAAAAAATCAAGCCCCCCCGTGCACATGCACATCGACGGTTACTCAAACCATTCCAAAATCACCAACGATCTTAACAAATGGGTCGGAAAAACGAGTTACACCCTACGATATTCAAATGGTCAATGTACCATAAATACAACGAACCCCGACGTCAGAAAAGAAATCATTAACCGGCTCCGTTCTAATAATGTGTCGTTCCATACACATACTCCAAAAGAAGAGCGAGAAAAAGCCTTTGTACTTGACGGTCTCCCGCACCAAATCGACCCCAACGATATCCAAGAAGACATTCAAAACGAATACGATATCGAAGTGAGTAAGTGTTACAAGATGAGAGGAACTAAATTCCCTAAATTCCTCGTAACCTTCAAAAAAATCAAATCCCTAAAAACTATCCAAGAAACGGTTAGATACGTCCTCAGGACACGCGTGTTCTGGGACCACGTGAAAAACAGTAAGATGCTGATTCAGTGTAAAAACTGCCAGATGTGGGGACACGCCACGTCGAATTGCTTCGCGAAGCCAAGATGTGTGAAATGTACGGGCGAACATAAAACGGCCGAGTGCGCGATAAACCGCGAGAACGGCCTTCCCGTGTCGTGCGCGAACTGCGGAGGCCCTCACACGGCGAACTCAACGGACTGCCCTAGATATGCAGAAGCTCTAAGGAAAAGAAACGTAAGGCTTCCCCAAAAAGCACCTACACACTCCCAAAAAGTCCTTCCTCCAGCTCCCCAAACAATGACCACGCCGTGGAACGTAATCGCCGGCAGCAAAACCGCTCCCCCCGCCCCCCGCATAACACAAACAAACACCCCATCCGCCCCTCAACAAACAAATACCTCTGACTTACACGAACTCACCACCCTCATGTCCGAGTTAAACAATTTAATTAACCTCCCAGCACTAATCCACGCCTTAAAACAGTATATTTCCCAACTTAAAACCGATAGATCTCCCGGAAACCTTATCCAAGCCACTCAAACCTTTGTTCAAAACCTTTCCAATGTCTGAACTAATAATCGCCCACCTAAACTCAAACAGCCTCATCCCTAAAATCCCAGAAATCAATGAGTTCCTATCCCGCTTCAAATTAGATATCCTACTCCTAAACGAAACAAAACTTATCCCAACCGACCGAATATCCTTTCCCGGCTACACCGTCTACAGAAAAGACTTTACCCGCCGCTCCAGAGGTGTAGCCATATTAATAAAAAATGACATCCCACACATCAAAATCTCCCAACCCGATCTAAACCACTTAGACATCATCACCCTAAAACTCCAAAACAACCTCCACATATCCACGCTCTACAGCAGCCCCAAATCCCCCCTAACAAAAAACGACCTCAATAACCTGATAATCCCATACAATAAAATCCTTATCCTCGGAGACCTCAACGCCCGCCACTCCTCCTGGGGTTGTCATATCACTAATTCCAAAGGACGATCCCTATTTAATTTTACCCAAACAAACAACGCCTTTGTCCTCACACCCCCAACTCCCACCCACTACCCCAGCAACGGCAGCACACCCACCACCATTGACCTTGCCATTGCTAAAAACCTCAAACACCTACCCGACCCCGTCGCCCTAAACGAACTCTCCTCCGACCACCGCCCAATCCTTCTAAAACTCAGCTCGAAAACCCTTCCTCCAAAACAAACCACGAAAATTCCTAATTATCGCGCCGCCAACTGGCCCCTTTACAAACTCCTCATCAATCAATCCATCCAAGTTACTCCTCACATCGAATCCGCTTCACTACTTGAGAAAGAAGTCGTCTCTTTCACCTCAGCCATTCAAACCGCCAAACAAACCGCAATTCCCCTCATCACTAAAACAAACTCCTACCTGCCGCCCACTCCACCACACATTCTCGACATCATCAAACGTCGCAATTACTTCCGCAGACAGTACCAACGCACCCACAACCAAGAATCAAAAGATCACTTCCAACTCCTTAATCACCAAATCCGTACAGAATTAAAGCTCCACCGTAACCAAACCTGGTCCAATAAACTAAAATCCCTTAATCCCAATGACAAATCCATCTGGCAGGAAATCCGCAAACTCAAGAACAAATTTAAACCCATTCCCGCCCTCGCAACACAGACCTCCTACAAAATCTCAGAACCTGCAAAAGCCAACCTCCTAGCCAACCACTTCTCTAATATCCACAAATCCAAACCTAACACCACCCCACAACAAACACAAATAACCGAACAAATCCAAACCTTCCTAAATCAACAACATGACCCTCCAACCGACCTTCACCTCATCACCCCGGCAACCATTAAAACCATCATTAAATACCTCAAACCCCTCAAAGCCCCCGGCTGCGATGACATTCAAAATATCCTTCTCCAAAACCTCCCGAAAAAAGCCTTCGTCCAACTGGCGTACATCACACGCCATATCCTTAAACTCCAACACTTCCCCGACACCTGGAAAACCGCCACAATCTGTCCAATCCTCAAACCAAACAAAGACCCGACAATCCCGTCCAGCTACAGACCAATATCCTTACTCCCGTCCATGTCCAAGGTTGTGGAAAGAGTCATCCTGGACCGACTCAATTACCACGCCTTCGAAAATAACACCATCCCTAACCACCAATTTGGATTCCAAACATCCCACTCAACCACTCACCAAATATCCAGAATTATTAACGACTCCATTGAGAAATTGAACACCCGCTCCCACACCGCCCTCGTTTCCCTAGATCTAGAAAAGGCCTTCGACACGGTTTGGATCGACGGACTCCTCCACAAACTCCACAAATCCAAATATCCCCCATACCTCATCAAAACCATAAACAGCTACCTCACCTCCAGAAAACTCCAGGTTAAAATCAACACAACCCTCTCACCCCCCAAACCCATCGAATCCGGAGTCCCGCAAGGCGCGGTCATCTCTCCTCACCTTTTCAACATCTTCACCGCCGATCTCCCACAACTTCCTCAAACAAAAACCGCCACATACGCCGACGACACCGCCATTTACGCCCATTCCAAAGACCCCAAAATCGCAATGCTCTCCATCCAAACGCACCTCCGTCTCCTAGAACCCTATTACGAAAAATGGAAGATCTCCGTACTAGAGCATAATTACAGTACTCGTGTGATTACACGACTCGGTCTACGACCTCGTCGTGCAATTCTCCACTCTCGTACTGTAATTATGTTTCTAGCCCACTTGTAATATAAATAACTATTAAATCGCATCTTATGTTTTACTATTATAAGTTTAAAGAGAAAGGTAAAACTTGTGATTTTTAGAAAATTATAATGGTCAGATTATGCCATATTTTTTTAGTTTTTAAAACTATTATTATATTAAAGATTGGGTTCACTGATTCAACAAAACCTGTCCGATATCACAACAACTGAAATTTAAGATTTTTCCAGTGAAAATAACAGCTGTTCTGAATTGTTTTAATTGTTGTAAGTACTAATTTTTAATATGAAAGCTTTAAAAGAACTAATGCCGCAGTGATTAAATAAACATTTTAAGTACCTAGAACAACAAGAACAATTTAGAGCAACAAAAAATATGTGATTTTGCAAAATTAATGTCCGTGTTAAACATAAAACACATCTAGAACAATTTGAATCGGCAAAGTTTCAGTTATTTTAGATTGTTCTATGTTTTTTAATTCTTATTGTGTAATATAAAACCGCTGACACAAGAATTACTGACTGAAACTTCAAAAAACTTTAATTTTCAAAGAGTAAAGTGCCCTTTAGAGAGTTGTTCTAGTGAAAATAATAGCTGTTCTAGATTGCGTTAGCTATAATAAGTATGTATTTGTAATATGGAATTGATAATAGAAAAACTATGGTCACAGCAATCAACTAGACATTTCGGCGGCCAAACCCATTTTTAGTTATAACTTCGTAATGCTGTAACCCATAATTTAGATTTTCTAGAACAATAACTAGAACAACTAGAGCAACCCAGAACAACAAAGAAAATTTGATTTTTCCAAAAATGGGGGGTTAGTCAAAAAACCTGTTTTTTCGGTTTTCTCGCGGAGTTTTTATTTTTTCGATTTGCCGCTTTGGAACAATGTAGAACAACTCTAGAACAATCTAGAACAACAATAAAAAATTTTAAAATCAAAAAATGGGGGGCTAACTTCCCGCACTCTTATGGAGTCCCTTTTTGCTATAGCCGGTAGAGTATTCTTTACGGATTAATACAACAATAACTTTTCTGACAGTATACTTTTTGGCTTTTTGAATAATAATTCTTATTCTAGGTACTTTTTTAAGCAAAAACCGAGGGGTAATTCGCTGGTCAATATTTGTACACCATTTCCTACACTTCCTTATAATACCGGTAATATTCGTGCGTTTCCTTACAATACCTAAATTTCTTAATTTTTAGTTAAGTCCTTATAATTTTGCAATATCTTCCCCAATTCCTCTACAATTTCTGTTAATACCTATACCCTTACCTCATCATCTAAATAGGCGTCTCTATGTACAGGGATGGTTCAAATTCGATGTCTGAATAGGCTAACTCGGAAACTACAATAAGAGTTAGAAAAAAAGTAGCTTACATGTCATGATTTCGTTTTTCGAGAAACTGCTAATGCCGAAAACCTCAAAGCGCTATTGTCTTTTGTTTTTCCCCTAGAGGTCAAAATTGAAAATATCGTAAAACCAACAAGTGCAATTATCTTGGTTATTATTATAGGTGGAGTATTATAACTAAGACATTATATGGACACTTTTTTACTGAGAATTTCATGACGTAGTCAAATAAAATTTTTCGGTTTTAGATTTTGAGATATCATGACAATTTTCTTTTTTTTTAAATGGATTATTCGCTTATTAAATTCGTTATTTTTTTCTGATTACAAAAATATAGAGTTTGACTGTAATTAAATTTTCAGTTTCCTGTAAATTATAACTAGAAATTAAAAACACATATTTCTGATATTTGAAACAAATACATTTGTTGAACTATTTAATTCATATTTGTTTTACACAAAAGTTGGAATAGATTGAACTATTTCACATTTTTTATTAATATTTAATATTATTATTAAATGACTTAATAAATTATTGATAGATGGCGCTCATAATTTTTTAAAAATTTAAATAAACATAGCGACATTTGTTTGTATTCAAAAATTTTCTGAAGTGTCAACTTAAAAATCCTGTTTTTTAACTTTTATAGTACCGTAATTTACAGAAAACTGTAGATTTAATTTCTTTGACGACACTAAAAAAAGTCTATATTTTGCTTTATTCTAAAACAATAAGAAATAGACCTATCTAACCCCATATTTTTGTAATCAGAAAAAAATATCGAATTTGTCCACATAAATTGTGAAAAAGTGTCCACATAATGTCTTAGTAATAACTTCACCTATAATAATAAAAAAGATAATTGAATTTGTTGGTTTTACGATATTTTCAATTTTGACCTTTAGGGGAAAAACAAAAGTCGATAGCGCTTTGAGGTTTTCGGTATTAGCAGTTTCTCGAAAAACGAGATTATGACAGCTACTTTTTTTCTAACTCTTATAGTTTCCGAGATAGACTATTCGGACATCGAACTTGAACCAACCTGTATAGTTGCTAAAATTTGTAATTTTTGTATTCTGCTAAATAATAAAACTAAATAGCACATAATCTAAATAAAAAGTAAAATCAAATAAATCTTCAAAGTAACTGTAAACTAAACAATAGTTCTTTATACAAAGGTTTTCTAAAAACTACTTTAGGTTTAAAAGAAACGGTTTAATTTCTTCCAAGTAAAATAGTAAACCCTGTCTTCTATCCAAAACAGGATTAGACAATTGAAGGACTAGGTCGCTTAAAGGAACGTATACCTCACCTTTGGCATCGGGCCATATAAATCTGTTTCTTGTCTTTCTAAATTGCCTCAAAAAATTCACTTAAATATTTTGATCATCAAGTATTGACCTAACTTTACCTACATAATATGTCATATTATTTTTGACTTTAAACTTAACAATATAAAATTTATCAAATATAGGTATTATACTTTTAGGTTATCTATTTTTTTTTTTGTTATGTGCTTTTGGTCTAGATTACAGTTTGCTCCAAAATCTGTGTCAGTATCAGACACTTTCATGTCAGTTTCTCCTATTTTTGACTCATATTTTTTAAATGTAGATTTATTGCTACTTAATTCTGATTCAACTGATGAAAAGTTCTCTGTGTCCGTACTGTCATCGCACTTGACAGAGTTTTCTTCAGAAACGCTGTTGCTGCTGCTGTTGCAAATTTTCTTCTTTTTTTGTAAAAATTTCTTTACGTTATTTTTATGCGTATAGAATCTTCTTAGTCTGTCCGTAAAGACTTTTTCTTTTGCATCATTTAACACTCAACAGTATGCAGATTTTTTGACGATCATACTTTCACCGTTTTCTAAATTAATTTTTAGGTATGGCGATGTTTCTGTTATTTTTGTTGAATAATCCTTTAAGTCCAAAGATGTAGTTGTGTAAGTAAATTCTTTATCATCCTCAAAATCTTGGAAAACTTGATTCGTTATGTTGCTTCCTTTTTTCGAATTAGTATTTCGTTAATATCTTCACATGTTTCTTGGTGTATTAAACATTATCTTATTCTGGAATCATGCCTAACTCTTTTGCAAAATTCAACGCATCACCTAATGCAATGTTTACGATTAATGCAATATCCAAACTCTTTATTTCATCAATGGTATCCGTTGACATTTTGCTAGAAATTTTATGTAATCGCTTTTCTTCTCTAGGAAATTTGAACAAGCCTTTTAAAGGTGAACGCGCACCTAGCAGCATCGCACTAGCCGCACGCGACGCATGAAACGATTTTTAGAATTTACTATATGATATCTTATGTAGTACCGCACACCTATCAGCACCGTACAGCCGCTTTTTAATAAAATGCTGTGGATGTACGAATTCAATATATGAATGCGTATGACGTCATCAGAATCACTACGTTCGATGCGTACAGGGCGATCCTGATAACTTCAAGTAAGTCAACTTCAACGTAAGTTGACTTTATCAAGATGGAAAGTACCCTTATTTCTCTTGTACAAAATTATGAGGAATTATATAATTTGAAACATCATAATTATAGTAATCAACTACGTAATCAATAATCGATAGTTAAAAATCTTCTTTTCTTCATTTCCTTTTACATCATCACGTGAATGCGGCCTCATTAAGTATGTGCATAGTGGGAACGCTTCGTCCCCCACGATAAAGTGTGGTAAATTATTTCCATCAGGTAGCGGTTTTGGTGGGGGCATATTAAAGTTACCTTTTCTGAGACTTTGTCCCATATTTGAATTTTGAAATATTCTAGCATCAGAATTTTTGCCGAAAGCAACAACATCTACCGCTGTGAATTTTTTATTTGCACCAACTAACGCTAGTAACACAATGCTAAAGTGTTTGTTATAGCAGAAATAATTAGAACCAATATGTTGTGGTGCTTCGATCAATATGTGTTTCCCATCAAGTGCTCCCACTGCATTTGGGAAATTCCATCTTTCCCGAAACTGTGCTTCCGATGAGAGCCACAAACTCTCGTTAGGTGTGGGCATTACGATTGGTTGTATAGAGGCCCAAATTGCTTCACAGGTAGAGTATACTATTTCTCGTATCTCTCCTATCTCTCGTACTGTAGTCTCGCCCAATCGATAGTTAGCAGCTAAAGATGTAAAAGAATTCCCGGTTGTCAGAAACCTGCAAAATTATTTTATTAGGACCTTAACTCATTTTTAATTTAAATATTTCATGTATTTCATACGTTTGCAGATATAACATGTAAAGATAAATGGCAAAGGATCAGAGAAAACTTTCGGAAAGCTTTAAATCTTCGCAAATGTACAAGTGGTCAGTCGGCAGATAGCCTCAAACCTCCAAAGTATTTTCAGGAGCTGAGTTTCCTAATACCATATTTAAATGACGAAGAGAATCGGCGATCAAACATATTAAGACCTGGAAGTCATTTGGATATAAGAAGTCCAGACTTATTAATTGATTCTCCCGAAGGGGATTCACAAATTTCCGATTCGTCTTCGTCTAATTTAAAAAAGTCCACTCCACTTACATCTCAGAAACGGAGATTTACACCGTATAGAGCACCATCAATCAACAACCAACCGACCACCGCAGCGACAGTGTTTCAAGAATATTTATCGAAAACGTCAACAAATTCAGGCTCGTCGCAAACTCCGACCTCAGATCCGTTGATAGATTTTTTCATGACAATGGCAAAGACTGTTAAAAGATTCCCAGTCAGAAAGCAGCTACAGATAAAAGCGGACTTGTTTCACAATGGTTTCACATGGTCCACAATGTAGAGGTAGAACTTAGCAATGAGGATGCATCTGGTACATCGACAGCACCAGCTCGAGAAATATCTCAAGAAACAATTCAATCCGTACCTCAATCGAACGATTCTACTTTATCTGTTAATTCAAATTCTATCGAATTCGAATTCACAGATGAATAACAGGTGTTCATCTGTCAATTCAAATTTTTAATTTAAAAAATAAAATTAAACTAAATGTATTCTTATCTTAAACAAACAACTAGTCTTTCTTCTAGTCCAATTGCCATTCTATACCTTGTATTTTGTCTAGTAATGTGCGGTTCTATGCTAAAAACTAATCACAATGAAAATTAAAATCGTCACTGTATACGGAAGACCTCTATGAAAAAAAAACATGCAATGAATACTAGAATCATCTACTAGATACTGGAATTAGCAACTTCACACTAGAATCAGCCAATGAAATTTGGAAATATCCACTGAATACTGGAATCATATATTAAATAGTGGAATCAACGAATAGATTTTGATTCTACTNAAAATGTTGTATGCAACACGTCAGCAAAGTGTCTTTATCGAACTCGCCTGTTTACTCGCCTCGCTCGCTTCGCTCGCTCGACTCGCAAACTCAGACTCGTTCGATAAAGCATCACTTTGCTGACTTGGTACATAAATAACTATTATTCAAAGAGCCAAAAAGTATGGTGTCAGAAAAGTGATTGTTATTTTAATCCGTAAAGAATACGTTACAGAGCGCCCTCAACGGACTCCATAATCGTCTTTCTCATGCCAAAAAACCACCGTATACCGAATTTGAAAAAAATCGGTTGAAATACACGTGTAATATTAAATAAAAAACAATTTAAAAATTTAATTTGAACAACCTGTATCTCCAAAATAAAGCGTTTGTCGACCTATGTTTATATGAAATTTGTGTGTTAATTTTAAAAGATCTAAGTATCGACTGTTAAAGTCCTGCTACAAAAACCTGAAACACCCCGTATATTATATTTTTCAACAAATAATTAATAATCCATTCTCCCTTATTGTTTACAACTGCTTCCAGACGTTCAATAATAATACATCGTTTGTAAAAATCATTCAGATTCAACTCGAAAAATTTATCCAACTAAGCTCTCAATTCTGCAACAGTATTGAACGAAACTTCACGTACAGCATTTGAAAGAGTTTTTTCAGAAAAAGATTCAGTAATCGTTACTTGTGTCCATGAGTAAACGAGTAAGCAAACCAGCCAAAATTGTTGTTGTCACTTAAAGCAAATGAAACCTATTTTCCACACTTCTAAATCTTTCCGATCGAGTGAATTTTCTTACTTGCCTTGTCGTTTGAATTTTAGTGTAAAAGTTGATATAATCGCTCTTTATCAAATATAACTGGACAATCAGAAAAAGGGGCGTCTTTGAGGTCAGAATTTCCATTTGTTGAAGTTGTTATACCAATTACAAGCAGTCCTTTCAACACCCTCTCCATACACAGCACAAATGTCGCCAGTTTCTATCTTAGATTCTACTGTCCTTGGGACGGATATACTTTTTTTTTTAATTTTTAGTAATCTGAAAGTTGACATTAACGATTCAAATTCATTTGAACGATTCAAAACATTATGCCAAAATCGCGCAAAATTAGTTGCCAACTTATAATATTTAAGTTTTGAATGCTAAAAACTAATCACAATGAAAATTAAAATCATCACTGTATACGGAAGACTTCTATGAAAAAAAAAAACATGCAATGAATACTAGAATCATCTACTAGATACTGGAATTAGCAACTTCACACTAGAATCAGCCAATGAAATTTGGAATTATCCACTGAATACTGGAATCATATATTAAATAGTGGAATCAACGAGTAGATTTTGGTTCTACTCGCTATGGAGCAGATGTATAACCTCTGGATATTGGAACGATTTATTAGAAATACCGTACCCAGTAACTGAATACTACAACCAGTTTTAATCTGTGAACAAAGAACACATATTTAACGCTGTTGAAAAATTTACTTTCAAGAGGTCGAGTATGTCTCGTACTCGATGTACTGGTACCCGAGGCTGTTTCACAAGGGATAAGGTGACTCGGAAAGGCGATATTTGATTTAGAAACATAGAGAAAAAAGGAGGCATGCTTGGAGTCGATGGATTTGGTGCAGACGAAGCAATAAAACTAGAGGTAGTCTTAAGGAATGGTTTGGATGTTCGCAAAGGGCATTGATGCAAATGATTTTAGAATGGTTTTCGAGAGTCTAGGGTGTGGTGATACAGATATAATTCAAAAAAAGGTAGCTGAAAGCGGCAAAGAACAAATGGGGAAATTATGTAGTAGATTAGAGCTTATAGAACCTAAAATAAACAGAATGACTTCGTCCTAGCAGGACGAAAATGGAAGAAAGAAAAAACGCAACAGAGATAATTGGTAAGAAGTTTTCCAATAATGGTAAAAGGGTAAGAAACGGGGAAAATAGTAGTGATGAAAGAGCATAGCCGATGAAGGTGGACAAAAAGGGGGTACAACAAATTAGGGTTAAAAAATAATAATATACTAGTATCCAGATGTGAAATTTAAGAAGAATGTAACTGATGATACGTAAAATGTGGATAAAACGTGGGATAAATTGTGACAGAGTCTACATTATGGTTGAATTTCGAAATATACAGGGGTCTCACATAACTCGTTCGTTAGAACTTTTATAGGGAGAATTTTGTAGAGGACTTTAATAACGAATAAATATAATAATTATTCGGAAACGAAAATAGCTAGGTACCAATAACTTTTATCGAAGTTAACATATTTTTTCGCATACAGTTAAAAGGTATAATAAAAACTATAGCATTCCATTTTAAATAACAAAGTTGTGATCTAGATCCGGTAAACCGGAAGTGTCGACCATCTTGAAAATATTTTAGATCGAAAGCTTATCATGATTCACCCCCACACAGTTTTGAAATGTTGGTAGTACGAGATAATTCAACGTTCATTAAATAGAACTCTAAATTGGAACGATTATTCTTCAGATGCTATCAAATAGATAGTCATTTGTTGTGTTAGAGTATCTTATACAGTCTGGTCAAAAATTCAATTACCATTTTCCATATACAGTGGAATTATACCCAAAATTTTGAGGCAATAATTATACCCCAAAATTTACCCTCCAAGCGAGGTGGTCAAGCGGTACATCATTTTATAGATCTTGTTTTTATTGACACGACACAAAAGAAATTGTTAGTTAGAAGATCGATTTATTTCCGATATATCCGGCTTTAAAGATACACCACCTCTCAAGTTTCACTAAACATAAAAAATATTTCTAAAAAGAAAACTTAAAAAAGGAAAATGATAATCATGGAGAAAAAACCAGATTGAACCAGGTAGGTAATAAAAATTCATTTGGTTGTGTTCATTCCATGTGTTTGGGGTAGCAACTATTTCAAAAAAAATTTTTAAAATGTAAAGTGTATGCTACCGAGTGCGATTCGTTGGAAGAGTTATGCTACCGTATTATTGATGAATGCAGAATAATAACTCCTGAAATGCTGGAAAATGTTAAGCAAAAATTTGAACAAAATTTATTTTTTAGCTGTAAGAAGAAAGGCCTGGTTTCAACGTGATGATTGTGCAGCTTATCATGGTAGGGTGGTAAGAAATTAGCCAGATAACCATTTTCCTGCAAGATGGACCAGTCGCATAGCCCCTCGATCTGCAGATCTTAATGCTTTGCAGTCTTTAGACTTTTTTGTGTGGAGATATTTAAAAGAAAAATTGTATGAGACACCTGTTCACACAAGGGATGAACTTTTAATAGGATTAGGAATGCTTGTAATGATATAAGGCCGTTCTTAAATACCATTACTCGTAATTCGTCGGTCAGAATTATGCAAGCAAAATTTTCTTCAATCTTTTATCATTTAGATTAAAAAACATTAATAAACTAAAACATTAGTTCATTTACCTACTTTGTTTCCATGGCACACATTATTTTAACTATCTTTAACTATCCGACTATCCTCTATCTTGAAAACGATAAACTTTAACGCATTTTGATAAGAGTACACTTTTTGCTTAAAAAAGTATCGAGAATAAGAATTTTTATTTAAAAAGCCAAAAAGTATACTGTCAGAAAAGTTATTGCTATTTTAATCCGTACAGAATACGTTATAGAGCGCGTTTTACCTGCTATAGTAAAACGGACTCCATAATCGTCTTTCTCATGCCAAAAAAACCTCTGTATACCAAATTTGAAAAGAATCGGTTAAAATACACGTGTAATATTAGATAAAAATCATTTTAAAAATTTAATTTGAACACCTGCATCTCCAAAATAAAGCGTTTGTCGACCTATGTTTATATGAAGTTTTTGTGTTAATTTTAAAAGATCTATCGACTGTTAAAGTCCTGCTACAAAAACCTGAAACATCCTGTATGAATTAATTTGAATACAATCTACTTAAAATAACTGAACAATAAAAATAAATAATCATTTAATATTTTATTACAAAACCACACAATTATTTATTTAAATTCTTATGTCTAATTTAAAAATTAATTTAGCGCCTTTTAAAACCATATTTTTTCCTTTCATAAAAGAGATCAGTTTTTGAACTACCCAAGTTTACAATTTTGGGGCATCCATCTCGGTCCTTTTCTTGTATCGTACACTCTTTGCAGTAATAAGCATCGGAAACGCCAGGTCCACCACAAATAACGCATCGCCCTTGATAGGAACCATAATTGCACTCATCGCAAATACGAACAAGGGTGCACGGTCTCACGTAGGAGTCGCAAATAACGCATTTACCATCGCACTTTTCACATAACCTCCCAATAGCAACGCCAGGTTGTTTTCGACAGAAAATTAAATCCGGATGATGTTTTGCCATTACTAATCAATTGAACTAAAACTAATTCCAAGTCAAATTAATATGAATGTTTTTAAATCATTTACTTACGTTTTTAATTAATAAATATCTACAAACCACTGCAAACATAAATTAAGGTTAGGTTGGCTTTCACCGATTTTTTAGAACTGGTGAAAAAATAATTTTTGAGTTTGTTGTTATTTATTCAATCATGTAATTCATGAATAAATTACGTAAAACTGTGTTAATAACGTTTTTAATTCATGAAATAATCTATCAAATATTTATTGAATTTGACAACAATCAACATTTATTTTAGTGTTTTTGGCGTTTATAAATTGTTAGTTGGTAACATGTAATTGTATGTCAAATACTTTGAAATATAAGGTTTGTTCCCAAGGTTTATATATAAGAGGTTGTCTAGATTCGTACGCAACCATACAGCGCATTACGTCACATGTGGAAAATAATACCGCCAAGCAATTCAAATTAAACAAATGCACGGAGCACCACATGGCCATGAGGTTGCGTGCGCAATTCGTGATCGCTTACGTCACGAAACACTCCTGCTCTTGCCCCTCGCCCACAAACCAAATCAAAGTATTGCAGCATAGGTACTTAGACAACCTTTAATATATAAACCTTGGTTTGTTCCAACCATAGATAAAGATAGTAATATACAGGTGTATCTGAATTACATGCCCAAACTTCATGGAGTGATTCTTTAGGCAATTTTAAGGGTACTTTAATATATGAACCATGGGCGACTTCGGCTCCCCTAAGGAGCTACACCCCTCCAAAAATGGTGGAAAATTTTGGTTTAATTTTTTTTTCTCAAAAACTATAAACGCTAGGAAAATTAAATTTGGGGAATATGTTTAACTCAAAATAGGGCACGTTTTGACCCTATTTGCACTTTCAACCTACCCTTCTAAACTACTAAACGTAACCACCCCCTTTACATTTTTGCTAAAATTTTTTTATGCAGATGATAAATACATTAGAAAAATTTTTCATAGGTAGATAAAAGTATCCTAAAACTTTTTTGTCTCTCTAAAACTTTTCCAAAAACGACTAATTTTTGAGAAAAACAATAATAAAGCAAACACTGCCCGTTAAACAACGGGATTGTCGATCAAAAGTTGGAATGAATTTTTAATGAAAAAATCTTAGTAGGCTTTGCAATCTTTGTCAGAAATATTTTTGACGTTTAAATATCAGTGTTTTTCTTACTATTATTATTGTTTTTCAAATTAATTTTTAAATAAAGTTCTATCGCATTTACGCTCGTTCACTCGACGTTTCAAAATTTTAAATAAAACAATAATAATAGTAAGAAAACCACTGACATTTAAACGTCAAAAATATTTCTGACAAAGATTGCAAAGCCTACTAAGATTTTTTCATTAAAAATTCATTCCAACTTTTGATTGACAACCCCGATGTTTAACGTGCAGTATTTGCTTTATTATTTTTTGTCTCTCTGGTGTTCTT
>NW_019280984.1:0-58352 GCF_000648695.1 Onthophagus taurus
GATTAAAAAGTTGACATTTTTTCATACAGTTATTGGCACTACTGAAATTACGGTTAAAATGGGTGAATAAAGCCCAAAATAACCTCAAATTATCATTTATAAAGTTCAATTAAAAGAAAACTCACCTGTAATTGTGTTTTATTTCAGATAACAGGCGAATACAGCGCAACGAACAACGTGGTGGTGCTTACACAATTTGTGAAAACTTCGTCACTCATAAGGAACAACAGGAACCGCGTCCGACACATTCACTCACTGCGAACACCATATTGGATTGACGACATCGCAACTAATAACACACATTATACATAGATGGCGCTAAAGTTTGAGATTTATTTTATATTAAAAGCTTTAGTAGTTTTCTTATTAAATCCACTTTTATCGTCACAGTGCCAATCACTATACCAGTGCCAACGACTATACCGTTTACCCTAAGTAATGATCTTGCTTTCACCAAAGCAGTGTATTAAATCAATTTACAAGTAATCACAGCAAGTAGCAACACAACACTTAAAAGAACTTATTTTAATTTACAGCATTACAGCGTCCGAAAGAAACTTCCATCCATTACTATTGTAAACATAAACAATTACAAATATTGCACGAACGGAGCGAAGCTCTCTCATGCACTTACAGTTTACAGTGTTTACACCAATCGACAAGTGCGCGGTAAAATTAAAATTTGTATGCCTAATTGGTTGCCTATCCGAACAAAGTTACAATCTCGGTCATGACCGAGAATCTCGGCTATTATTAGCCGAGAACCGAGACAAATTTCTTGGTTGTATTTGAAGCCGAGAATGTCGAAACCGAGACCGAGACCGAGATCTCGGTCGAGCATTAGTATCTCGCTATAGAATTTTCTGATATTTTCGCTGCTTTGGGTTGATCAGTATTTGTCGATACATTTTCTCCACGTCCGCACTAAAAACGTATTGGTATTTTCTGAATCGTAATAAAATATCCAGTAGGTCGCTTTGCACCACTGGACCTTTTAATTGTACATCATTAAGGCTTAATCCAGAGCTTGTTGCTGCCGAACCATCGAACACTGTCCTGAGCTTGGTTGTTACACTAGAGTGCTTAATAACTGCATGGTGTGGAAGATAATAACCTTCACTAGAATCGTACTCATGTATTTCTGACATATGTCCTAGATTCTCATATTCATGCATGAAAGCTTCGTATTGGTCGCTTAATTGTTCATCGTGAAGCAGTTTTTTGTCTAACATTGTAAATCTTTTCAGTGCGGTAGAACGGGATTCGCCCAATTCTGTAACGTTTTCTGAGAATGGAATGTTCACTACAAATTTCCCATCTGTAGTTCGTTCCGTTGTTTGAATGAAAATTCTTTCACATTCGTCTTCGGTCTGTTGATCTGTTTTCTCATCGAACTTTACCTCCTCTTGCTCCCAAAACTTTTGTAGCTGTTCTGATATAGCACAAAGTGTGTTTGTTTTAATTGTTCCCATGGCTGGAATCATACCGCCACCGAGGATATAACCCAGTTTTGTTTTGTACAAAATAGGCATTCGCTTACCTAAGCTTATGCGATGACCTTCCAGTACGTCCCAGAACACTGCACTACCCAATAACAAGTCCACTTTTCTACTTTTGAAAAACTCATCGTCAGCCAATTGTGTACCCTCTGGGATATTCAGTTCATTTTTGTTGAATGTTGTGGCAGGCAGTTGATCGGTTATTTTGTCAATTACAAGACATGTTATTGCTTGATGATAATCGCTATTTAATGATTTATATTCAGATCTACCATGGCATCAATTGTTGTACCTTTAGCACCCAACCCATTCACAGTCATATGTATATTTATTTTATTTTTTTTATGTGAAGGTTGAATTATTTTGTACTTTATCGATGTTATATGTTTATTTCATTCTCTACATGTTTCGAGGATACGAGTCCTCATCATCAGGAAGAATTCGTTAATCTTATAAATATAAATTTCACCATGTTTTATTTCTGTTATTTGTAATCACTGATGGTTTCCGATTATTTCTGTAATTCTATATTCTATATGTATATTTCTTTTGTTTAATCGCAATAGTTCGTATGCTTTTTTGGAAATGAAATTGCTTTGTGATCCGTTATCCATCAAAGCCCTTAACACAAAATTGTTGTCAGATTTGTCACGCACCATTACGCATGCTGTGGATAGAAGAACCTGTTTTGATGACGCTCCCATCTGACTTGCACAGGCAATAGTACTTTGTTCGTCACTTGAGTTGTCCAAATTCGCCTCTTTAGAAGTAATTTTCATCGCAATTTTGGGTTTTTCCTTATGTAACAATGTATGATGATGTTTATTACATCGTTGGCACGTTCTCGATTTACATTGTTGGCTTGTGTGACCTGCTCTTAAACAATTGAAGCATAAACCCTTCTGTTTTACTAGTTCAATTCGTTCTTCAGCCGATAGTACCTTGAATTGTTCACATTGAAATGCACTGTGATTGCCCTCACATATAAAACATTTGTATTTCACAGTTTCAGTAACCGTTAATGAACTGATTTTGTCTCGCTTTACACTGCTTGATTCGGTTGCATGTCCACGTCTGACATCCACATTTTTGCTTTGAATAGATTCGAGTAAATTTCTCCTTTCGTTTAAGAAATTCACTAGTTCATCCAAAGTTGGTAACTTGTTTATGGTGTTCATTGATTCCCAATCGCGTCTCGTGGTGACGTCCATTTTAGAAACTGTAATGTATATTAGCAGAGCGTCCCAATGCTGCACCTGTTGTTTGAGAACCTCCAAACATCGTACGTTTCTTACTAAAGCATCAGTTAATGATCTCAATGCAGAGTAGTTCTCTTTCGCTATTACTGGAATTTCAAAAATCGCCTTTATATGGCTATTCACCGTGATTCGCAAATTTTCAAATCGTTTTTTGAGAAGGTTCCAAGCGACATCATAATTACGATCGTTTGCCTCTAATGATTGTATAACTTTTGCTGCGTCGTTTTTCAGACACCCTTTTAAGTAGTGAAATCGTTGTATGTTTGTTAAGTTTGCATTATTGTGCACCAAAAAATGAAATGTGTCTCTGAATTCAGTCTATGTCTCGTATGTTCCAGAAAAAGTTGGCAAATTTAAAGTTGGAAGGCGAATTGACGATTGTTGTTCAATGTTCGAATTTTGTAATAAATTGGATGACAAAGGTGTTGAAGTTTGTCGCGGCAGAAAAGATCGTGCACGTGAAATCACCGAACTGTATAATGTATTAAAGTTAGCTAGTTCGTCATCAACGCGTTTTTTGTTTTCCTCACTGTTGTCTAAATATTCAAGCTCTAATAAGTTTTCCTCGACTTCTTTTAAACACGGTTCACACGTCTCCAATTTGTTTCGCAAGATATCTAATTGTTGGTCGTCGTATGCTTCCAAAAATGATTCAAATAGGTTTAGTTTCACTTTGCATTGTCTCAGTGATGCTTCGCGTCTCAATTTCTCCCTCTGCTCTTTTAATGGCATTTTAGCAATCTCAAAACACGGGACAAGGAAAAAATTGGGAAAAAACAGGACTTACCGCCACGCCGCGCCGTAATATCCACGAAAAAAAACCTGTCTTTGTAGCGTTCGCCGCCCAGTTGATGTTTCGGTACTCCTTCTCCCTCGCTCTCGTATTCACCTCGCTACTCCGTCTCTCTCACTCGCGTAGTCGCCACGCGTCATGTCACCTGTCTTAACTCGTTTCACACACAATTTTCGGATTATTTGATCGGATCGTCGTTCACCGATGCCCTGATAATCCGACTCGAAGGACCAAAAATGTTGATTCGTTAAATAAAACACGTCGAGTTTAATAAACAGGTTGTTTCGGGAGGAGAGGATTTCGACTTCTAACCTCCACCGTTACTCACAAGCGACTCTCCAAAAATAACACATTGCATTACCAACCGTTTCCTACGTTAAAAACAAAAAGTAACTAAAAATACGTCTGAACAGGTAATGTGAAATCGAATTATAAACATGTTTTTACTAAAGTAAAGAACATGAACATCATGAAATTCCAAAATTTGATTAATGTTAATAGAGATAAACTTAAGCTTTTTAATTGTAACAAGAATTGGATTGTCAATCTGTCTTCGGTATCTATTCCCCAGAATGTATCAGACTTCTTGTCTCTCGGTTCAAAATTTGCTCTTCCTGTTGATAAACGTAATATTAAGTTGAGTAGATGTTTGATGGACGTTGAAAGCGCTATTTCACTTTGTCCCTCTAAGGTTAGAGACTTGCTCAGGGCGAGAAGCACGAATGTGATTACTAACTTTGTTAATAATGATGTGAATGGTACGTGGCTGGATAAACAGATTAAACACTTAATTACTGCTACCAAATCCTTCCTTAAATCTAATAAAAACTTAGTTATCATCAACGCTGACAAAGGTGCAACTACAGTCATTTTGAATAAAGATGATTATATCAATAAAGCTGTTGACATGCTGAATGATGTATCTACTTACACCAGAATTAATAAATTTCCTGTTGACACTGTTCAAAGGAATCTTAATAAATTAATTAAACACCTTCACAATGAAAAGATTATGGATGATAATGAATTGAGGTTTCTTACAACACAAAATTCAACTTTGTGTAAAGCTTATTTCTAAAAGCTTCTTAGACCCACAATTTCGGCCTGTGGTTCAGCCACGTACAACTTATCCAAATACTTATCCAGCATTCTTGCTCTTTCCTTGAGCAATGTAACTCAATACAACGTTAAGGATACCTTTGAATTTGTTAACTACATAAAAGGCTTTCAACTTCCATCAGACTATGTCATTATTTCTCTTGATGTGGTGAGCTTGTTCATCAATATACCCTTACACTTAATTCTCAACATTGTTAAAGATAAATGGGATGTGATTAAGGATAACTGTAAGTTTTCCTCTGAAACCTTTTGTAAACTTTTAAAGTTTGTTTTTGAGAACACCTACTTTTCATTTAATGATCAAGTTTATTTGCAGAAGTTTGGTACACCCATGGGTTCACCTATAAGTTCCATTTTAGCTCTTATAGTTATGGACTTTGTTCATGATGGTGTTATTCCTCAGTTAGAGTTTGAATTACCGTTCATTAAAAAATTTGTTGATGATATTATCACTAGTGTTCCCAGGAATGGTGCTTATCACATTTTGACAGTCTTTAATTCGTTTAATAGTAACATTCAATTCACTGTTGAGACGGAAAAGGATATATTTGTTCCGTTCCTTAATTGTAAGGTTATTCGTGAGAACACCTCTATAGTCATTGACGATACACGACGTAAATTCATTACTTGTCACACCGCACAGTGGTCCCAAATCCCAAATCTTCGGACAAAAATAGAAGGTATTGTGTAATCGCTAGAAAATTTGGTGGACGGGGGTTTTCTAGGTCGCTGAACCCGAATCTGAAGTAAAATTTTCAAAAAACAAGATGGCGGCCCAAGAATGGCGGAAAATTTTCTTCAAAATTCAATTAATCTTCACGAAATCTGGTACTCAGGCGTTTTCGAGGTCGCTAAACACGAATCTATTTTGAAAGAACAGAAGAACATGCTAATATATGTATGTGGGATATAGTAGATAGGTAAAATATCGAAATAAACAATACAAATTCGAGTATATTCACTCATTTAATGAAAAATTACATTAAGTACAAACAGTTAATAAACAAACCTATTTTTAAGTTGGGAAAATTAATCGCTATCTGTAGTCGTAGCATAACTATCGTCATCACTATCGCTATAGTCACTAGATAAAACGTCTTTATTATTGTGAACACTAGCTGACTTTAACAACGCAACTGCTTCGCGTGATAAGGATTTGGTTGCCTTTGCTGGCAGCTTACGTAAACTGGAAATGACAGGGTCGGACGAAACCAAAAGCCGCGAAAAAACATCTTCCATATTGTCCTTCCTACTACATTTTCTGGAAAAATCTTGTCGAAATGATTTTATGTATTTATTACACGCTTCCTGAGCTTCTTCTGACATCTGTCCTATTGGCAGCATCGAAAATTGTAGTATTTTCGCCCCGTGAATTAACAGTTTGTGTACAGTAGTGGGCATATAGTACCAACCATATAATAGCACGAATCTACGGGCTGTATTAAGAGCGTATTCTTCAAACTTCTGTACATTTATCTCAAAACCGCACGATATCACTTGTAAGATTACGTGGAATCTTTTTATTAGGTCCTCTTCTAGTCCCGTAATAGTTGCAGAAACGCTTGAATTTTGAAAAAAACGACGAGCGGTATTCCCGTCGTTTGTGCTACCGAAACCGTGTTTTGGCTGATCAATTAAAAGACCCAATTTTTCCCGGAAACCTTCTTGTATATTTTTTTTACGATCCTTGATGCTTTTGTTATTCGAGGACCACTTTTTAATTTCTAATTTGTACGAAATATGTAAAAGGCACTCAAACAACCGAATCCAGGCGTGCAGGGAAGATATTCCATACTGTAAATAATCTTCGTTTATCTTTTTCTTCAACATCTTGTCGATGTCGTTAAACTCTTTTGATGTACTACCGCAAAGATAGCATCGTTGAGAAGATGTAATAGATGTGATTGAGTTACAAAGTTTCCCATCGACCATTGTTAACGCTAATTTGTAGGTCACATTAATCTCTTTTCCATTAACAATCGTATGAAAATATTGGAGCTGATTTATTTGTTCTTGGATACCGTTTACTTCAGCTCGCGTTCCTTCCGCAGTCTCTTTCAAGAACTCGATTTTTATCGGTCTACAAAATCGAGGGGATGAGGGTCGCGGATTTTGCCAAATAATTATGTCTTTGTTGTTTACCTCATCAACAAACATGAGCTGCAGTGGCACAAGCGAAGTAAAAAAAATTGTTGCATCCGATGTACCTCTATCGTCATTGCTAAATTTCTGTTTAAAAGTGCTTTGCCCGGATGTTCCGTCGCATCCCCATTTGCAAATCAAATTCATTTCAGAAATTTTATCGGATGAGAGGCAAGTCAAAACGTCTTCTTGCACTGACAATATGCGGCTCGCTGTGTGATCCAACAGTGCTTGAAGCTTCACTTCTGCCCTACTTCCAGTTATGGTTATATCATCTTTAGGCGGATAACATTTTTTTTTGGCCTGCAGCACACATTTGTAAGATGGATATATTTTCGAGTTAAGTTCTAGCGCCCCGGAACGTATTCCCTGATACGAATGTTTGGACATATGATACTCAATCATTAGAGACAAAGCAGCATCATCGGAATAGCAATTTGCTGAAACAGTACGTAAAGATTGCCTGCATTTCAAAGCTCTAGTAGGACTACCCACGGTGACATCTTGAATTACTTTTGCGGCATCCAATTTTCCTTCAGCTCGAAGATTCATCTGAGTGGCAAGGGCAAGCGCTTCGGTACTGGACTGGTTACGTATATTTTCGATTTTTCTTCGTTTCGTCCGTTCGCCCGAGTTCTCAAATCTTTTCGTAGGGCGACCACGAACGCGAGCTGCAGGTGATTCTTCTTTTTCTATAGAGTTTCCAATCTCATTCTTCCCGAAGACGACAAATGTGCTCAACCAATCCGTATTTTTTTGAAGAAACACAGCCTCGGTCCTCCTAGCTTTTTGCCACTTCGTTCGTATGGAGTGCAATAATTGACGAATCGTTTGTTTCTCAGTCTTTGATAACGTATACAAGCAGCATAGTTTTTGAGACAAATCATTCTCGATGACTTCATGAGCTTCCTTTGCGTTGTCGTTCAAATGCTGCTTAACTAAACGAAATATTTGCTCGCGAGTGTAGCGAATTTCACTATGTGTCTGCGAGCCTAGCAAAAAAGAATTCAATAAATTCAAGTAGGTAGTAAGCCATGTAATCAACTTGACAAAATAATAATTATTTGAAACGTCAAATATTTACGACGCGGTGAAAACGAAAAAGGCAGTCATAGGCAGCTAATCTTTGGTTACGTAATAGTCAAGAGTCTAAAGAATGATATGAAACCTGTCCGGTCACTTAATTATGTTTAATTATTAACTTTTAGTCTATGTAAACATAATTTTTTTTCGTCGCGAGCACGTAATTACACAGCAGATGTTTACATTTTTTGTTGCTTGGTGTGGGGTTGATATGAAAATCTGTACTGATATAGAAAATATACTTACTTCCAGGAGAAGATTCCATTTTGTAGAATTGATATAGCTAAATTCTACTCGAAGTTAATACTCTTTTAATACAACCGACGTTTTAAAGCGTAGCGCACGACAAACGCTATCTGCTCCCGTGCTCCGTTACGAATAAGATCCCCACGGCTAATCGCAATATCTGCCACTTCCCGACGCTTGAAAGAGACGCTAGTAACCTCCCTCTACATGACCCAATACTTAGAATTCCCTAAATAAAAACTTCATTTTTCGATTTTTGTCCAGCAATTTGGGATTTGGGACCACTGTGCACCGCCATTGCCTTCATGCCAAACGTATAGGGTGACATTTCCACTATTTAACTCATACAAAGTAAAATTATGTACTTGAAGTTTTTGTTTGTAGTAAACTTGAGACGCAAGTAGTAGTGGACATAATAGAACGCTTTGAAGGTCCATGGTCAGTACTAATTTTTTAGAGTTAGCACTCATTTTTGCTGCATTCTTAGCTTCTCTGGCATCATTTTTGTTTTTTATATGTCTATCGTACAATTCTTGGGTAACTGATCCGACTTTGAAAGCGCAGCAGATATCACACTGGTCCTTTCTAGGCATATGAATTGCTATGCTTTCCTCCGATAAAATTTTACAAAATAAGATTCTTCCGGCTGATTTTTTGTTATTAGCGGTACACCAATCTTTATAAACAGAAAACATGTGGAGTTGTGATCTAAAAGTTGATTCAACATAAATTTTGTTGGAAGAAGCTCTACAGTAGTGACTCGGAACTTTCGGTAGTTAGTGCAGCCAAAGTATAACATTCTGCCTTACTGACTTTCTGGAACCTTCACCTTTATCTTTCAGATTTTGAGTCATTTCAACTTTATCCACTGTTCTACTATTTGCAACTGATTCCCTATCTTCGTTGTCAAGGTTTGGACTTCCATCTTTTTTAACCCATCTTATAAAAGTGTCTTCCCCTAATCCCAAAGTGTTGAGAAAAAACTGTCGGCAAACCCTTAATTTTTGGCTGTCACCTTTTTGAAGAAAGATGTCATGGCCTTCTTGTTTTCGCAAAAGATTGTTTTTGTCCTCTCGTTCTTTACGTCTTCTTTTTATGTTTCTGGTAGTAACTAATCCTTTGACGAAAGCGCGCTTTTCTGCCCATGATTTAATTTTCCAAAACCTATTGAAAGCTGCAACTCGGTCATCTTCAGTAAATTTTCCACAGAAGAAAGAGCGAGAACTATATCTTTGTTGCTCTTTATGTAAACATCGTTTTTTTATTGTTCTTTCTCCTTTAGGAATACCGTTGATTACTCTTTTTCCATTTCGTTTGTATCCCATGTAACGTAAACCCCAACACGCGCCTCTTTCTTGTTTCTGTTTGCGAGGTCTTTTTTTCATTCACATCGCGCTCATATTCATCGGTTTCCATAATTGCAGCTTCTTCGTTAATGTCACTATTATTGTTTACTGTTTTTTTTACAACCGATAAAGGCAGTTGATCCATCTAACTTTTCCACAACTACCTGTCGTTGTTCATTTCCTACTTCATCCAATATTGTCAACTCTTCATTTAATTTTGTTGCACTTTCTTCATTCATTGTTTCTTCTATCACATCATTTTCATTCAAAGTTTCTTCTTGATTTAATACACGTTCATTACCATTCGACTCTTCATAATTTTCTCCTCCGGATTCAATAACCAATTCGTTACCAAACAAACAAGTATCAATAATTGTGTATAGTTCATCGTCGGGTTCAATTATAATATCTTCGTTGTCTTTCTGATCGTCGCTCTGAACATTTTCTAAAGCTTTTTTTGGGCAGTCATAATTATATACGTCTGCTTCTTTATTAGAATTAAAACTTTGTTCAAGCAACCACAGCATTTTTGTCCCCGTGTCATCATTTTTCTAATGTGAAACCAAGACTTATCCAAAAAACCAGATCGTCTGCAAAGATAGCAATAGATGTACCTATTTGTTAATTCAGTGTAGTAGTTTTTGGGGTTATGTTTCCAAAAGTAAAAAAAAAACTAACTTAAGTCAGGTATAAGTTAAACTACAATAAAAACTGTCTTACCAATTGTTGGATTGTCACTTTTTCACGTTTACCATTTATTTTGGCACAACTTTAAACAATAACTAGACAGGACGAAAACGTGCCATTGAATTTATTCTACTTCTCCTATATGTTTCTAGTTGATCTTCTTAATATCTCCCATGTGCTGCAAACAGCACATAGGAGTTGTTATCAAACGGCTTTTTCAGGTGATCACATAGGATAAGTTAAATTCTAGTCATTACAAAGCAATGGAAAGAGATACACATAGGAGAAGTTTACCAACGCATAGACTTCAAATAGAGCAATGTTAAAGTACTAAAACCATATTTTTAATAGCAATGTCACATAGGAGGTATTAAAATGACAACGACGATATGGTTACTTGTAATCATAATTTTGACTTTGAAAACCCTGTCATTCTTGACAGTGATGCGAATTACTATAGTAGATTATTTTTGGAAATGTATCAAATCAATTTGAGTGAAAATACGGTTAACTTTAAGACGGATACCAGTAATTTAAGTAACATTTACTCTTTTTTATTTCACTGGGATAAAACCAGAAAGAAGATTAATGTAAATCCTACAGATAACGATTCACTAACATTTTAATTTATAATTTGACTTTCAATTTTAATTTGGTTGTTTTAAGTTATTATAAAATTTTTTTGTTTTTGTTTGCTAAGTTCAAATTTAAAAATTGGCGGTTTTTGTTTATTTTTGTTCATGCGCGTTAGACGTTTGGGATTGATGGATGATGCGCAGTCGCAAAGTTGTTTAACCGATTCAAAAAAATTGTTTCTCGACGCATTTATCGTTTCATACACGTTTTAAGTTCTTAACTTTCATCCATTTTGTAATGGTCAAATGATTGTGGCTTTTTTGGTCTTAATGAGTAGTCAAGAATAGTTTTGATGGACTTCAATTACCCCGATTTAATTTAACTATGATGTAAGTAAATTTAAAAGTTGTTTTTTCATGTTAGTAACTTCGGTGGTTTTTTCTAGTAATTGCCTGTAGAAGAAACAATAAAGTTTCGAAATATTGCAAGTAATAAGTTAGCTACTTTTTGTGTCTGATCGCCGCACCCACTAATCCTACCGTATATGTCAGTACTTACTAAACTAACTATTCAAATAAAACTCACCTCTTCGTCTTTGGGTAAACGATGCATAATAGCTTCCTTGCCAGTGTTGTGACACCCCGGAGAAAGCACATTTAAAAACCATATTTCTACAATATAAAATAAAAATCATACAGTAAATACTACATTTAGAGTACGGAAAGAAATAATATTTAAATGGCTAGTTCATTTCCTACTCTGCGTTTTGTTTTAACATTATTATCTTCAATAACTGCCGATTTTCTTTTCTTTATTATAATCTGCGTATCTACATCGTTTCTAACAGGTTCTGTTCCTAAATCATCACGTCTTTGTTAACTAAGTCATTATTAATATTTTCATTAACTTGGTTATCATCTACAATAGTTCTATTTACATTATAATCTTCTAAAACATTAGTTGCTATAAAATTTTAATTAGGACTCAAAGGTGTTTAATGAAATAAAAAGTAAGTTTTACGATGATGATTGTTTATTTTATTTGTTTCGGTGCGACAATTGTTTCGACCAAGAAGGTCTTCTTCTTAGGCACGACTAAAAATTATGAAAATTCTAATTTATGAGGTGTATATTTAAGAAAAGAACGCAAGGTATATTTACCGTCAAAAGAAAGATTAGATGTTGAGACGGAGAATTAAAGTTGAATCAGTAATTGGTTTACAAAACTTCATTCAACTTTAATTCTCCGTCTCAACATCTAATCTCTCTTTTGACGGTAAATATACCTTGCGTTCTTTTCTTAAATGTACACCTCATAAATTAGAATTTTCATAATTTTTAGTCGTGCCTAAGAAAAGAAGACCTTCTTGGTCGAAACAATTATCGCACCGAAACAAATAAAATAAACAATCATCATCGTAAAACTTACTTTTTATTTCATTATCCACACTACGATGAAACTGGAATCCCAGATCGCTAAATCAAAGGTGTTTGACAGACAGCAAGTTCGTTATTGTCATATCTAGTCTTTAAATATAACTGATTTCTAATCAAACTACCTCCATCCTCTTTTTCAATAAGAAAGGTTCTGTTTCTAATTTGTTTTACAATTCTGCCCTTCTTCCATATACTGCCTGGTCTATCCTGATACCACACTGTTTCATTTTTATATAAATTTTTTTTAAATCTAACCACCTTTTTGTTATAGTATTCTTGTCCCATTTTCTGATTATTATTATCTATTATTATTTTAATATAATTGAAATAAAACTATGTGTATTTATAGATGGCGCATCACACATGGCGCATTGTGGTGCAAGGAAAGCATATCGAATATTATTGAATTAATAACAAGGTAACAAAGAAGAGAACAATTAAGTAATCAAGAAGATAACAGCTTAAATAACAAACAAATATGTTTTTTAAAAATAAGTTTAATGACGTTGCTCCTGAGGATGATTGACTGTAACGATCAAAACCGGTAGAGCTGAAAATTAAAACATACACATAGTTTTATTTCAATTATATTAAAATTGAGATAGAAAGAAATAACCAAATGAATATTATTATTATTTTGTTTATTACACGAGGTCGGAACAAACTCTCTTTATACAGTAAATTGTCTCTTATGTATCTGGACATTAACATTTGAGACGGTGAATAAGTTCCATAGACTGGAGTGTTTCTCAAACTCAGTAATGCTAAATGAATGTCTTCGTTATTTTCAATACATTTTTTCAGAATTCTTTTTATTGTTTGTATATGTCGTTCCACCAAGCCGTTAGATTGTTGATGATGAGGTGACGATGTTATACCAATAAAATTCCTGTCTTTTGCAAAACTTTTGAAGTTCGGAATTTTTTTTTATCACCAATGTTGGTATACCGGTCTTGCAAATACGGTTTTTAATTTTTCAATTACATTTACACCTGTTAGATTTTTATTTAAATTACATATTTCTGGGAATTTTGAGTAATAGCACTGTGGAACATTTTCGGGGTCATTGTCTGGGGGGTGAGAAATTCCAAGTCTGGATGAAAGTCAGAAATATCCAACAATATCGCTAAACAATAATAATTTTCATTTTTTGAATTTTCAATAAAATTAACTACATAACTTCAAGCATCAATTGTGCTTTTACCTTTAACGAAACCAAATTGTCTATCACATAAATTATTATTAATTCTAAGGTGATGTTCGTTCTATACGAACCATACGATTGATAATCAAACTGTCTAGTCCCTTACCTATGACTGAAAGAAGACTTATAGGTCTGTATGTTTTAACATTACCAATATGTTTTTTGCCAGGTTTTGGAATAATTTTTACCAATTGCTTTTTCCAGCATTTAGGAAAAACACCCAAATGTAGACATTTGTTAAATAATAAATTTATTAAATCGGGATCATGATTATAAACTTTTGCTAAAATATCAGCAGATATACCATCCAAACCCGGTGCTTTTTTCTTATCCATAGAAGTAATTGAAGTAATCTTCTTATCTCCTTAGGATGAAAATTCAAATCATCATATTCATCAGAGTATAGTTGATATCTATTCCTAATGATCCTATGATAATCATTTTCATCAATCTCATTATCCTTAGGAAAAAAGTTGACCAAAAATTCCATAGACGTTTCCTCCAAATTACATGTAAAAGCACCATTGTTTTTCCTAACTGCTGAAATATTTTTAATTGTAGATCTTTTACCTCTAACAACTTGATAAGCTAAACCCCAAGGATCTTTGTTCCCCCATTTGGAACAAAATTCTCTCCATTTTTCTCCATTCTTGTTTCTTCTAATTTTCTTTTATAAATATTAAATTTTCCAAGGTCCACCATGGTACCCACTATTTAAAACACTTCTTTTTACTAAAACACTTATCACAACATCTAATTAAACTATCATTAAAATTAGTAACTAAAGCATTTAATTCTTTTTTGTCAAAAACAATATTTTTTAATCTTTCTTTAAAACCATCTAATTCCAAAGTCAATTCTTCTTCAAATTTTACCCAATTTGCTTTACTAATATTATATCTCCTAGTAATATTCTTTATTCTATCATTATTTGAACAAACAATATTAAAAAAAATATTTATGATCTGAAACCAATAAAATTATCAGTAATCACCGTAAAATCAATAAAACTAGAAGCACCTCTTTGATTAAAAAAAGTAGGTTATACATTATTGTTTAAAACACACAAATTATATTTATTCAATAAATCTTCTAAGTCTCTTCCTCTTCTGCCCTCAAAATCACTACCCCACACTACTAGCACTTTTACTATTACTATATACACAAAAAATTATTTTTGGTTTATTATATTTTAAATTTAAATCAACAATTATTTTTTCAAATTCACTTAATTTAGATTTAAATTCACCTAAATGTGTCTTTCTTCCGGTGGAACATAAACCGATACTGCTAAAAAACATAAATTAATTGTTTTCATTTCTAAAACTGTAAAATAACAGTCGCTTAAATCTGAATGAACAATTGCCATTAATCTATTACACAAGGAAACAGCATTTTTGTTGCATGAAATATTATGACTAATATTATACTTTCTCTGAGTGCTGATTTCAGATCTGAAGGCAGATTGTTCGTATCAGCTTCAATTTTTGAGATATAATAATTAAAACGCATTTTTTAAGAAAAATCTATATTTTATTAAGAAACTCATTAGAAAAACAATAACTACTTATCAAAAAATTTTCTTTTATAAGATTTTCTTGCTTGACTTGGTTCACGAGGGCTGTTTTTAATGCTCCAACAATAGTCTGCCATCATGTGAGCATTCCATTGACCCTGGTAACGTTCCTCCATAGTTCGAATGTCTTGATGGAACCGTTCGCCTTGTTCTTCACTCAAATCACCAAGATCTTCAGCGAAACGGTCCAAATGACTGTGGAGGAAGTGTACCTTGCTCATATTACATCCAAGCTGCTGGAAGTGTAACAACATCAACTCAATATGCTCCGCATAGCTTTCGTGCTTTTTGTTTCCCAGAAAATTTTGTGCAATCCAAACGAATTCATTTCAGGCATTTTTGCAATATCAGTCATGTAACTATTAAAGTTTTCATCCTTTATCAACTTTCTTATTTGAGGACCATCAAAAATTCCGGCTTTAAGTCTCGCTGTGCTCAAGTTATGGAACTTTTTAGCGATGTATTTAAAACACTCACCATCCTTGTTTAGAGCTTTGACAAATTGTTTCATAAGCCCTAGTTTGATATGTAAAGGTGGCAGTATTATACGATCCCTGGACACAAGGGGTTCATTTATCACATTCAGCTTTCCCGGAACCATAGTTTGCCTGGAAGGCCAATCTTTTCTAACCCAGTGCTCAGACTTAGCTTTGCTGTCCCACAAACAAAAAAAACATGGATATTTTGTATAGCCCCCTTGTTGTCCAAGAAGAAAATTCACCATCTTTAGATCTACACATATCAGCCACTTGTGTTCGTTGTACTTGATTTTATCCATAACAGAAGCTACAGTAGCAGTCTTCTTTGACTGTACTTGAATGTGCAATCGGTATCGAACCCAGTTTATTGCCGTTATGCATAAGTACACATTTTAGGCTACGTTTAGAAGAATCAATAAATAAACGCCATTCATTTGGATCATACTTCTGTACTCCCATTGCTTTCAATAAACCAGGAACATCTGAACAAAAAGCAAAGTCGTCATCTTTAGCAAAGAACGAAAGCAATTCTGTCTCTCGGTTACGATAGTATGAAATTCTTGTTTCCGGGGTTACAAGATTTCTTTGCTTTAATCGAGAAGCTAGAATCTCCCATGCTTTTTTAGAAAGGCCAAGGTCTCTGACTAATGCACTGAGGTCTTCCTGATTAAAGGGCTGAGGCTCAGAAGAAATTGGGTTAAAATCACTTGTCCCACTTTCATCACTTAAAGAAGACCTTGTTTCCTCAAAGTCGTGATCATTTTGTGTAGGTGAAGAAACTTGGGGTACTGGCGCATCTCCGGAGTACAGGACTGGTCGAGTAACAGATAACAAGTTAGGGTAAAACCATTTCGACCGGTTTCTTCTATTAATTCCGTTTATATTAACCACACAAAAATAACAATCATCTTGATGATTTGAAGGCTCTCGNGTGAAGAAACTTGGGGTACTGGCGCATCTCCGGAGTACAGGACTGGTCGAGTAACAGATAACAAGTTAGGGTAAAACCATTTCGACCGGTTTCTTCTATTAATCCCGTTTATATTAACCACACAAAAATAACAATCATCTTGATGATTTGAAGGCTCTCACCACATCGTTGGTGTTTGATACCTAAAATGACGTCTTTTCTTATTCGCCCATAACCTCAAAGACTCCGCACATATTTTACATACCATATGAGGGATCCAGTACTTGTCACGGGTATCCAACGGGAATCCAAAATAATCAAAATACACCTGTTTTATGAACGCCGACACACTTAGTCTACAATTTTTGAATGTATATTCACCACAGATGTTACAAAAATTGTCGGCATTGTTTTGACAGATATTTCTCGACGCGGACATTATTAAACAAAACACTGTTTTAAACAACAGCTCGGTTGATTTGAAATTTAAACGTGACTAGCTGTATCGCAAAAACTAGAGCTGCTAAAGAAAAGGTGGGTAGATTTGAAATCAGCGACCTCCGATTAGTAAAAAAACAGGCATAAAAGTCGATGCAACAAAAAAAAAGTTTAATTTTGTTCCCTTGTGTTATCTGCGATTAAAATAGTGTTTAATTTTGGGTTTTTATTTAGGAACAAAGAACAACATGTTCTTAACGATAACGTATTTTATTCTTTTTTTTTGTCTTACAACTTGTCTCTATCATTCTACTAATTCACCACTAGATGGCGTTACAAATATACTATTTATTATGACAAATAGCACTACGTATTGGTTTATTATCCACTGGAAAACCATTAAAAATTTTATATTTCCTACTAATACCATATAGTTCCTCCTTAATGACCCAAGGTTCTTGTAGAAAAACTCTATGAATATTATTCCTAGAAGTATAATCCATTAAATTAAATGTAGAATTTTTGCCTCTTCCTAAATTAATTTGAACACAATTTGTATTAATTATTTCATTATTCACAATCTATCTTCTTATTAAATTCTATAAAAAATTTCTTTAACGACAAACATTCCTTAGAAAAACAACTATGTTTTATATCTCCTGAAATCCTATTTCTAATACATGCAATACATTTTTTCTCTTTTGAAATGCATTTCCTAACATCGTGTTGTCCTCCACAATTTTTGCAAAATTGAACCTCTTTGCAATTATCAGATTTATGGCCAATTCGAAAACATTTAAAATAATGTAAAATTGATCTATCATCTTCTACTTTGCATCTATTCCAACCAATATTTAAACCATCTTTAATAATAATCCTCAATTTACCTGTAACTTCTACTACTACATGTTTACTAAATTTATTTTCTTTACCTTTAAAAACTCTTTTAATTTTAATTTCCTTTTCTAAATCTTTTATATCCTTATAATTTTCTCTAATGATTTCATTCTGTTTAAATAAACAATCTAAAATATCATCCTCCTATACTATTTATAGAGGTAGATTTAATACATACAATTGGTCCACTTTTATTAATATCACAGCTTTTAATATTTTTAATACTTTTCTTTGTAACGGAAGCAAAACTACGACTAAAAGAATTGTCCACACAAATGGTGGCCTTACATGATTTTAATTCCTCAATTTCTTTTCTTAATACTGCAATTTCCATTTTAAATTCCTCAGATTGTTTTCTCACCTCTTTTAATTCTTCTACTTGTTTCCTCATATTTTCAATCTCCATTTTATGTTCATCAGATTGCTTCCTTACTGCTCTCACAACACCATTCTGTGTAAAGGACACGGAGCGGCTCGTGCCGTTTACCAGGCGAGGTCGTGCACTCTGCTATCGCGCTCGCTTAAAAACGAACAGCAGTCTATGGATGACTCTGAAAACATTTAAAGCAATAAAACAACGGAGAATTATTTTGAAAACTTATACTGGAAACTAACTTTTAAATTTGTTACAAAAAAAAATAGGGAACAATAACTAATGCATTTTTGGATTAAAAATGAACAATACTTTTCAAAACGATTTACTCAATTAACTGCGTGATAATCTTAAAATTACTTACAATCTACTCTAGCCATTCCTAACGTCCACGTTTCACACTCCGCTATAACTCCTTAAGACAATTTTATTTGTACTACAAAAACACAGAAACCGAAACAAAAAAATATAAATTGAAAAACAAAACAATTACTTTTTCCAAATTTTCTAACTTCACTCAACGCCCGTTCGAACCTCTCTCCTCTTTTTTTTTTTCAGTCGACTCCGCGCCTTTCCCTCCTGTCTCTCTATCCCGCCCAGCGCTCTTATCACGCCCACGCGATGGCTCCCACGGCCCAAGAACGCTGAGCCTTGTCTAGTCTACGCACGAAACAAAACTCAGCGATATCAAACCAAACAAAATTTACCCTGTACCGTAGAGCCAACGCCATAGGTTTCTACACTCTCTGCTACTGGGCGGCAAGAAGAAAAACTCGAACCCTAGATTCGCGATAAACATCTAAAGCATCTAAAACATCTAAACATCTACAAATTCTACATAAAAATTCCTTACGTCTAACAGGTGGGATGCGGTTTGTTACATCCCTCCCACCTTATTGAAAGAAGGCTACCACTGTTAGCCTTATTTGTATGAAACCATTAATAACAAACCGCACCACACTTTGCTTAACCTACTACAGAACAAGATAATCTTAGTACAATAACGCGTGCCGATGGCTATAGACTGATGACCTCCACAATTCACCTTTAACTGTTTCCATGTACCAGTCAGATTTTTTTTTTGTTTATTACACATGAATTTACGGTCTGTTACAGCACTGATCGAATTTTTAGGTATCACCCCCGCACTTATCGTTAACCACCATCGCGTAATTACACTCACCCCGACTCAGGTCCACTGCTACAACTATCGGATCAGTGGCTAGAGCGCAGGACCGCCTTCATTGCGAGGATCCGGTCCCCATCCAGCTGGGGGCTGTAGGTAGCTTCGGGTATATTTGTGGACAGGAGGTGCTCTCGCTCGTCTCTACCTCAGTTGTGGATTTTGTTGGAGAAGCTGGCATAGTTTGTGTGGTAGTCTCAGCTCTGCTTTGCTTGTTGTGCAGCCACATTGTTAGATTGTTCCAGAAACTCGCCAAAATAACGACTCCACATCCCATGGTCTTGTAGATGGCATAACCATTTAGTAGCACACTAGCCAAACCTTTTACTAGACGGAACAGAACCAGTAATCCTATGACCCCGCTAACGGCCATTCCAATTTCCGTGAACCATCCCCACACATATGATAGGGTACTCTTTGCGAATTTGCGCATCTCTTCCGCATCCAATATTTGACTCGCATCTATTGCTGATTTTCTGTTTTCTTCCCTTGTAGTTTTCTGATAAGTATATTATTGATAGCTGACCTTTCCATATTCCCATGTAAAATTTCTTGGGCTTTTCTTACATCGTCCGGGTTGTAAATACCAGCAGCTCCCAAATTCATTACGGGGCAGAACTTCATTTTCGATTTATCGTAGGGCTGAAGCTCCTCTGGCGGTGATTGTGGCACAGGGTAAGGAGTTAATGCTATTCATGAGCCTTCAAACTGATATACAGGCGGAGTGATAGGGTTACAGTCAACCTGTTCTGCATACTCTTGTAGTACATGAGTTAAAGGCGACATGAAGTACGAGTTGTTAGCTGCATCGACTACCAGTAGCTCATGGTAATAAGTATTGGTTCTTCTCAATTGAACATTTTCGGGATGCATTTTAGCACATATAATACTTCTCCAATAGCCCGACCTATGTATCCCAATTCATTTTTCACTAGCGAACTGACAGTATTCGGAGACAGGGGAGCCAGTAGCAATCTATTCTTTAGCACTTCCCGTTTAACCAGGCAGCGTCGCAATACGGTGTCCAAGTAGAATTTCTCCATCGATCTCTTATACGCTTGTTCGACATACAAAAATTTGCTGTTTATGTAGGCGGTCAGATCAAAATTTTCAGCGATATTTCCTCGTGTGGATTCTATGCTACCCATCTTGCTCACATTGTGAACAACGATCCTCGGATCTTCTGTTAACCAAGCTTCCCCGTAGCAAGTATAAGCTATTTTTACTAAAGTGAGTGCAAATACTCGATCTTGGTTTTCGACAACCACAAGCTTATCTTCTGTACCCCGTATTTCTACATAACTAGCTTTTCCTTCGTATAAAGTTATTAATTGAGCTCGACAGTCTGTTGTTGGGGTCGGTTCCCAAGCTACCTCTCCATATAATGCATCGATACAGTACCCACCCAAATATGAACAGGTCACTCCGCCTCGTAGCGTAATTATATCATCTTCTAAAGTGACCGCCGTTAAGTAGTCTTCTAACAAGGAGACATCGCAGTTGACTCTTCACCAATTTTGATGAATTTTTGTATGGTGAATCTATATTAAATATAAGTAAGTTCCCCCAGAGCTTTTGATCGAATGGCCCTTCTAAAGGGAGTTATTAATTTTTTAAAGTTACGATTTTTGAGAGTTATTGTTATAAGCTATAAAGCGAAGCCGTTATACATATCTGTCCGTAGTGCAGTGAATGAATGCCGCGCTCCTGTGCAGGAAGCCCAGGATCGGGATTCGGATGTTTCAACTTTTTTTTTGTTTATTTATTTATTGTAATACTCCTAATCTATTGTTTTATTTATATCAATATATACGTAATTATATTTATATATAATTGTAATTTTTTAATTACTTTATTATTATCATTATTTGGAATTTTTTAATAAATTCCTTTTAATAAAATCTCATAACACGCTTTAAAAAATCGTACTCTGACGATGAATATGTGCTCTCTGAATGACATGTACATTAATAACCTGTTCCATATATGCCGAATCTATAATTGAACAATCGGCCACGTTCCTTAGGGATATTCTGGTAATATTTGCTGTAGGGCCATCACAGTCATACGCAATAATAGCTAAACCCATACGCACATGGAATCCAATGAAAGACCACACAATGAGGTAAACTGTAACATACAAACAGTCTAAATTTCCCTTTCCCCCCCTTAACTTCTAACATGATACATTTAATTTAACAACTCTAATATCTCTCGGCCGTTAACAAAAGATCGAAACAAAGGCGCCGGCCCGGCTGGGCGCCCAGGTACGACGGTTTTACCCGACGCTCAAAAAATTGTTGTTTTAACGACAAGTTTCTGATTTTTAAATCAAAAATGACGAAACATAAACAACAACCGCCGACGATCGAGCCCGAGTCGGACGCGGAATCCGCCGTCACCGCGACTTCGGAGCTTACCCGTAAGCTCATGGAAGTAGAAGAACATCTCCAGGCCACCCCCGAGGAAGAGGACCCAACATCAGGCTTTACCAAAGCGAAGAAGAGGAAACGAAAAATGAAATCCACGGAAGATATCGCGGTCGAACTGAAGAATCGATACGAACTTCTACCAGAAGAAGTCGATTCTATCGCAAAAACACTCCCTGCGGGTAAGAGCGCATCCTTGATTAACAACAAACCCAAAGCCCCTATCAATCAAAAACGCACCAGCCCCCCCATTACCATTCATCTAGGTGGTTTTTGCAACCACCTACGACTCACCGGCGATCTCACCCAATGGGTGGGAAAAGATAACTACTCTCCAAGATATACGGCCAGCGGTTGCACCGTATATGTCAAAAACCCCGACAACCGCTCAAAAATCATCAAACAGAAGAAGGATTAAAGAGGAGCGAGAAAAAGCGTTCACCTTAGACGGCCTTCCCCTCCAAATCACCCCGGAGGAAGTCACAAACGAAATTTTCGATCGGTCGACTATTCAGGCGACCAAATGCTTCCTTATGAAAGGCACCCGATATCCCCGCTTTCTTATCACATTCGCGGACATTAAGAACCTAGAAACCCTCCAAAGAAACATCCCAGCCCTCTTCAACACCCGAGTCCATTGGGGATACGTAAGAAATAATAAACTCCTAATTCAGTATAAAAACTGTCAAGCATGGGGTCACGCGACCTCTAACTGTTACGCCCGCCCCAAGTGCGTTAAATGTACAGGCGATCACAAAACCATTGCCAAACCGTTGCCAAATAACCCGCGAAAACGGCCTCCCAATTTCCTGCACCAATTGTAAAGGCAATCACACCGCCAACTCCACCGAGTGCCCTCGTTACCACCAGGAAATTGCACGTCGCAATATTAAATGGTCAACCACCCAGCCGACCAAGCCCACCACAACACCCCCGCGAGCACAATTCGCTCCAACTTCTTTCCCCCCGATCCGTCCCCTCAATCAACCCTGGAACGCCATCGTGAAAGGGCCCCAACAGCAGTAAAACCCCCCAACGGCACCACCCCCTACTCAGCCCCCCATTCAATTCAAAGCTCCCCAAGCGAACTCTCTCCCCAACACCTCCGACTTTAACGAGCTCGGAAACCTGATGGCCGAGATTAATTCCCTAATTAATCTCCCAAACCTTATCAACGCCCTAAAACAGTTTAGGGATACCCTCCTTATAGACAAAAGTCCCGCCTCGCTCCTGGACGCTACACAAAAACTCTATTCCAACCCCCTCAATGTCTAGCTTAACTCTAGTCCAGTTCAACGCTAACAGTCTTATCCCCAAAATCCCGGAGATAACCGACTTCCTAAAAAGACTAAATGTCGACGTCCTCCTAATAAACGAAACCAAACTCGTCCCAACCGATTCCGTCTCCTTTCCAGGATACACCATCCTCTGAAAAGACAGGACCCGTCGAGGCGGTGTCGCTGTTTTAATCAAAAACACCATCCCGCACCAAGTAATCCCCCAACCCAATCACGGCCATCTAGACCTTATCACCATAAAACTTGACAGCAACCTCTTCGTCACCGCTCTCTATAGTCGCCCCAACGGCCCCCTCACAACCACCGATTTAAACCATCTAATCGGCTCCTACAACAAAACCCTTCTATTCGGCGACCTCAACGCCTGCCACCCTTACTGGGGATGTAATAGAATTAACAAAAAAGGGCGAACTATATACAACTACACCCAGGCCCACAACGCGTTCGTCCTCGCCCCTAGAGCGCCCACACATTTCCCCCCAAACGGCTCTACGCCAACAACCATCGACATCGCCTTGATCAAAAAACGTCACCGAAATCTCCGACCCAGTCGCTTTAAACGATCTGTCATCCGACCACTCTCCGGTCATCATTAAAATCGGTTCAAACATCCCAAACGAACCACCATCGAAATCCCCCGATTTCAAAAAAGCCGACTGGACGACGTTTAAAAACCACATAAACGCCCGTATCCACGTCACCCCCGACATTCAAACAACCCAAGACCTCGACGCGGCCATCGATCTCCTCACCAGTACGATCGTGGCCGCCAAAAACAAATCGATCCCCCTCTCGCCTAAACCGAACGGCCTCATCCCCAAAACTCCACCGCATATTCTCGTCATAATCCAAAACAGAAACGCAATACGCAGACAGTATCAGCGAACCCGCGACCTAATCACACTGATCGAGCTCCGCAAATTAAATAAATCAATCCAGTCCGAACTCAAAAAACACAAGAACGAAACGTGGTCCAAAAAACTCCAATCCCTAAACCCAGATGACAAATCCATCTGGTGCACAATCCGCAAAATCAAAAATCGATTTAAACCGATCCCCGCCCTAAAGGACCAAAACAGCCATATCATCTCAGATAGAGACAAAGCCCTCGCCCTCACAAACTATCTGGCCCCCATTCACACAGCCAAACCTAACACATCGGCCGAACAAAACAATATCTCCCAAAGAGTTCACAATTTCACTCAATCTCATCCCATCCCCCCGGCTGATCTACACCTAATCACCCCGGCCACAATTCGTTCAATCAGCAAACGCCAAAAACCGTTCAAAGCCCCCGGCCCCGATGGCATACAAAATATCCTCCTACAACACCTCCCTCGCAGGGCCATAGTTCAACTATGCTACATCGCAAGACACGTCCTCAAACTTCAGCATTTCCCCAACTCGTGGAAAACCGCCATTATCATCCCCATTCTGAAACCCAATAAAGACCCCTCTTCACCCTCTAGCTACAGGCCGATATCGCTACTCCCAGCGATATCCAAAATAGTAGAAAGAGTAATCCTAGAGCGTCTAAACGAGCATTCCTTCCTAACAGACGTCATCCCCAACCACCAATGCGGCTTCCGCCCGCAACATTCCACCTCACACCAAGTTACCCGCATAGTCACCGACACAATAGCGAAAGCTAACGACAGAGCCCATACCGCCCTCGTTTCTCTCGACCTCGAAAAAGCCTTTGATACCGTTTGGTCCGAAGGCCTCATCCACAAATTGATCAGCAACAACTACCCGGACTATCTAACCAAACTCATCCACAGTTATCTCACCAACAGAATGATCCAAACCAAAGTTAATACCACAATCTCCAAACCCAAAAAGATAGACTCCGGGGTCCCCCAAGGCTCAGTGCTCTCCCCCCTTCTATTCAACATATTCACCAGCGATATCCCGCAGATTCCCCAGACAAAAATCGCCACGTACGCTGACGACACAGCCATTTACGCCCATTCCAGTGACCCCAAAATAGCCGTCCTAACAATCCAAACGCATCTCCGCCTGCTTCAAAAGTACTATCAAAGGTGGAAAATTTCCGTTAACCCCAGCAAATCAGAAGCCATTATTTTCACCAAAACCATTCCCCATCTCAAGATTCCCCCCGTGCTCAAAATTTTCAATACCCCAATCCCGATCAAAACCGAGCTAAAATACCTTGGCGTAACGCTCGATAAGAGAATGTCCTTCTCAAAACACATCGCCAAAACAATCCAAAAAACCTCCGCCACTATCAAGAGCATTTACGCCCTAATCTCCAAAAACAGCTCGCTCTCCCCCCAAAACAGGCGACTCATCTATACCTCCATAATCAGGCCCACGATCACATACGCGTCGCCCGTATGGTCAAACGCCGCCCCCACCTCTATCAAAAAGCTCCAAACAGCCCAAAACAAAGCCCTCCGTATCATTACAAACTCCGACAGATACATCAATATCAATAGACTCCACGACAAAGCCAATATAAAACCCCTTCCACTCGAGCTACACAAACACAACACCAACTTCTATAACCACACCAAGCATCACACAAACCCGCTCATTAAAAACATCACCTCCCACAACACCGTCAACACAAAATACAAATTCCCCTTTGAAAAAACACATCTCAATAAATTCACTTAAAATCACAATCACACCCCATAGTAACGCACACACCCACACACACACATAAAACCCTAACACACACACACCCACACTAATCAACACATCACCAACACAAACAGCCTCACCGCTGTTATAACACGCTAGGATTTTTTACCCTCCCAAGCGCTCTCCCGACACTCGTCCGCCCTCAATTAGGAGATTCAACCGTAACCGATCAATTAACTCCCCCCCCGATCGTCTCAGCTATATTGTCACGCGGCTCCCTTGCAACCCCTTGTAATTTGTACATATATTTATCTTTTGTATATAGATCGTTGCAACACCCGTATTCACTATCCCGGTTTAACAAGCGCCGCCGCTTCGAAAAAACCGTCGTCGATTCCGTAGTTTTAAGATGTATTATGATATCTTAGGTTAATTTTAAGTTAATTTTAAGAAGTATTGTAATATTATCCTGTATCAACTATTTTAATGAATAAATTTATATTTGAATTTGAAAAAAAATTTGGTTCTCGTCCGATCACCGAAGTTAAGAAATGTCGGGCGCGGTTAGTACATGGATGGGTGACCGCTTGGGAACACCGCGTGCCGTTGCCTTTTTGCGTTATTACTATTATTTCTTTCGATAATTTATAACATAAATATAATAGCAGTTTTTACCGTTTCAATCGTAAATTTAAGGATAACTTTACTTACTTATACCGTTTTCGCTTATTACCTTTCGATTCGACACCTTTGTTGTAAATTCGTTTGTTTTCCGTGAGATTGTTTATGTATTTTATTATTTTATATTGTTAGTTTTAGGCTGTTATGGACGGAGAGGGCCAAATAAAATATGTAGCGGTAAACGGTACGAAAGAGAACCGCCGTAAGCCTTCCGCCCGTACGCGACTGAGGACCTCGTCTAACCGACAAGACGAATCCCCAAGCGAAGGGCCGAGTCTCAATAGCCTCAACCCAACCTCGCCAGGTACATATAGAAAGCCGTCTCTACGGACACAATTTCAAGTTTCAAAATCGAACTGTTAAAGTACGGTCTAAACCCAGCTCACGTTCCCTATAAGTGGGTGAACCAGCCTGCGAATTGGATCGCCGAGAGTACGGATCCTTGAGGACGGGAGATCCTCGAGTGAACCCAGTTTGCAAATTGGATCGCCGAGCGTACAGATCTTTGAGGACGGGAGATCCTTGAGTGTGTCTAAAGCGAGAAATAAAAATTCGAAAATTTAAAAGTTCATGTTACGCCATCTGGTGGCGTGTGGTGTAACTAAAACGGGAGGTTTACATCATGACCGATAGATGGCGTTCGCGCGAAAATTAAAAATTCATGTGACACCATCTGGTGGTGTGGCGGGTAACTGAAAAGCGGGTTTGTCTGATGACCGATAGATGACGCGCGCGAAAATAAAAAATTCGAAAATTTAAAAATTCATGTGGAGCCATCTGGTGGTGTGTGGTGAAATTAAAACGGGAGGTTTGCCTTGTAAGCGATAGATGACGAGCGTGAAAATTTTAAATCGTGTGGGCCATCTGGTGAAATGTGGTGAAATTGAAAAGAAGGTTTGTCTGATGACCCGTAGATGGCACTGTCATATTTTTAAAATTTAAACATACCTGACGAACTATAGATGAGGTTGTTATATTTAGAAATTTAAATTAATCCGACGGACCGAACTTACCCCAAGTGTGTCCAAATGTCCACAATAGATTCCAGATATGTCTAAATATGTTTCCAAAAGACCCTAACTGATTCCAAGTATGTCTAAAACTGCAATAACTCGGAAAAATACGTACCTGAAATAATTTTTTTTTTGTTTTTTTTTTTTTTTAGGTAGGGGAAAACCATTTATTGGCACCGTTCGCTTAGCTCGATCGCGTTACGGTAGTGTGGGACTCCTGCCACCGCAGTTTACCCACTAAAAACCCCTTGTCTACATCAACACGCTCAAGCGTATCGCTGATGCAAAACTTAATTATCTAATAAATTGTAGTTGTATTTTCACTCGGTGTCTTCTACGCTCATTTCGCTTACGCTGCTGGATAGTTCTTCCACGTCCGATTCTATTTGTTGTTGAAGTCGCTGTCGTCGTTCTTCGTCGTCGTTTTCGATCCTCTCGGCCGCGGCGATAGCCTCTTCGACGTCGCGCTCGGTATACAAATCGACGTTCGCCGTGCGGTTCATCGCCATACATCTGCTAGACGTTACCGCCGCCTGGAATACTACGTTTCTCGTAAATTTCCTCCCGTTTCGGTATTTAAACGCCCCTTGTTTAACGCCGTTTTCGATGTGAAAATATAAATCGTCGTATCGACCGACCCTCGAGCATGCGACGTACAGCTGCCCGTGCGCGAAGCAGGGCTCTTTCAAATAAACGCCGACTTTCGAAAACGTTTGTCCTTGCGCTTTATTTATCGTCATTGCGAACGCAAGACGAACCGGAAATTGGAATCGCGTCATAGGCCTCGGTAACGTCGAATCTTTCACTTGCACTTTAACCTTCGGGATTCTCACGATGTCGTTTCTACAGGCCCCGGTTAAAATCTCCAATTCCAATTGATGATCGAACATCCTCAAAACTTTCAATCTGGTGCCGTTGCAGAGACCGCCCTCCAAATCCAAATTCCTTAGTAACATAACGACCACTCCCGCTTTAACGCGCAATTCGTGCGGCGGCAACGACGACGACTTAACCGAATTTAAATAATCCAACGGCACGTGAAATTCGTCACCCGGTTCGGCGTGATATTCGTCTACGCTATAATAGGTTTTCGATTCGCCAACTATCGAATCCAAAATCTTCTCGTTCACTTCGTGAACCGAATCGTTGGTCGGACATAAGACGGCTCTGTTGGATAAGTCTTCGTCGAGGAGGTCTTGTCCGAATATTTTGCGCAATAATAATTCTAAATTAGCCGTTAAACACCGTCTGGGTATCTCTACCAAATCGTCCGGGGCGCCGACGGATCCCGGCATATTTACGTGCGGTAATTTATTTTCTCCAAGTTTTAATAACCATTCACGAAACTCTATCTGATCCGGCAACACTCTCATGTTGACCGTTAATTTCATGTGACGCATTTTATTCCATAAATAACTGTTTATTAGCGATTGCGCTAAAATCTCGGCATTTCTCGCTCGCGGAATAACGGGCAACACTTGACGAAAATCTCCACCGAAGACGCATACCTTTCCTCCCATCGGACGATCCGACCGCATAACATCTTTTAAATATCTATCGACGGCGTGCAACGCGAAGATAGGCGACATCGGCGCCTCGTCCCAAACAATCAACTGCACGTCGTCTCTAATAAAAGCGGATTCGGGACTATCGACGGCAAATCCTGACACGGAATCTTCGTTTAATTGTAATGGTAATTTAAACGCTCTGTGCACGGTTTTTCCATTTTCTAACAGTACGGCCGCTATACCGGTCCACGCTACCGCGATGACACTCTTTCTGTATCGACGCAACACGTACTTCAACAGAGTATTATACAGGAACGTTTTTCCCGTGCCTCCAGGCCCGTCTACGTAAAATAAATTACGTCCGGTCCGTAATCCTACCATATTAAATTCGATTTCCTGCGTCACTTCGTCGAATACCCGCAATTGATCACCGTTTAATGACCTTCTGATTTCTTCTTGTTGTTCCTCTTCTCCTGCAACATCTTCATCCGCCGTTCTTCTCGCGTTTCGTAATGCTTCCTCGTCCACCGACGGTAATCCTATCGCCTGCAGCGTTTTCCCGTTTCGCAGTAGTTGCTCTTCGATTTCTCTCAACGCTTTAGCTTCCGCTAAGCTTTCGTCGTTACCGGCGTAAAGGAAATCATCCATTAACGCCATTCGGTGATTCAACCATAGTTGATTTAATTCTAACGCGGCATTATCTACGGCAACCAAACAAATAAGAGCAAATAGGCGCCTAAGACGTTTCGGAGGAGCGTTATTCGCCGCTTCGATCATGCAGCGATCGCGTTCCAAAAGTCCCATTCTCCGGCAGGCTTCTTGAAATGTTTCGCATACCGTTTCGTTGACGGTTCTCAACGCTTCAAACGACGTGGTACCCGCTACGTGCGCCAATAGCATTCGAAGATAAAATTTTTCCATATCCGTGGGACTCACCTCCATCATCACGCCGATGACTTTACAGCGTTTACTTCTTCTTCTCCAACTGCCGTCGCGATCCTCCCACACGTAGTGTTCGGGTATATCCGGATATTTAAGGTCTCTCGCGTCCGGATCGATCTGATTCAATCGAAAATATGCCATTAACTTTGTGGGTTTTCTAAGGGCCGCTTTAAAATCGGCACTTTCGGCATCGTCGTCTACGATGAACGTTTGTTCGTTTGGCATGTGTACGGCAAGTACAACGACGCTATGGGATTTATCATTTAATTTAAATTCAAACAAACGCCAAACCGCTTCCATCGAACTAACGTAGCGACATTCTAAATATCGGTCGATTTCGTTCCATTCCAAGACGTTCCTTTCGTTGCGCGATTCTATTGTAATACAATCCGGTCCTTTATGCACGTACTTATGCAAATATTTTACAGAGGCCAACGATCCGCATATCTCGAAGTTTATGTGGCACTTATATTTCATCGCAGCGTACCTGCTGTAAGGAACGACGCTTCTATTATCGATTACCACATCTCCCATTTGGATCGATCGACCGTCGTACGGTCTCCTGTATTGCGGCTGTTGTATATGACCCACGTGCAATATCGTTTCTTCGCAAAAATCCTTCGGATATCTCTTCGTGCACGCTCCGTCGCGCATGCACGACGCGCCCGGATTGTTTTGGCCGCACGGACGGTGTATATAACACTCGGCGACTATGTAATACGGGCTCTTCGTTTGCGTCCGGCAAACGGGCAGATATTAATTTATCTATACTTTCGACATCTTCAAATTTATCTTCGGGCCTCATCGTAACTAAAATGTGGGCGTGCGGTAAACCGCGTTTTTGAAATTCGATTGTGTACATGTAATTGAGCACGACTCCATAAAGTTGCTTATTGACGATGTCGTCGATGAATTCGTTTAATTTCGTTTTAAACACCCTCGCAACCAAGTCCGGGCGGTGCTCGTACTTTTGGGCGTATTCAAGATTGTTTTGAATTTCATCCCATTTCGGATTACAGGTCATTGTAATAAAGAGGTCGGGCTTACCGTGTCTGGCTACCATAGTGTGACGCCAAACTTTACTAAACCGATTTTTTTTTTTTTAATTTAACAAAATAAAGAACGATAACAAATTTTTCGACAAGGACNATAGAATAAAACGTTATTACCAAAGCACTTAAAAATTATATTTTAGTTCTAAGTAAAGTTGTGTATTTTAAAATAGAAAAATAAAAATAAAAGGTTTATGTTAAGTTTTAGGGTAACAATAGGAATTTAGCATTTAAGTTAGTATAAAAAAAAAAAAAAAAATTGTAAAATGTTTAAAATTTTTTTTTTCCTTCCCCAGGGAGATGTGGTGTATCCAAATTCATTATTGTTTAAGTAAATTACAAAACGTTTAACTATAAAATGTAGGCTCAGCAACTTAATTAATAAGTATCATGTTATCGTCCGTTGAACCGTATTACCGTGGTAAGCATTATTGCTGTACTACTTTAAAATTGATTACGCTTTTGTAATCATCAGAATTGTATGAACCTTTGGGTAAAATACATTAACATGTAGTTGGGAAGAAACTCTTTTATTCAAAAAAATCTAAAACCCTTCAACGATACCACAATAAAAATAAACTAAAAGAGAATATCGAAAATAATTCGACAAAAAAAAAAAAAAATAGTCCCGAATGATTAGGGGTAGTAAAAAGCAAAATGAAACAAAAAAAAAAATAATTAAAGAAATAAAAAAAAATAATTAAAGAAATAAAAAAAAATAATCAAAGAAATAAAAAATTTAACTAAGTATTGATCGCGACACGTTCCCGATTGACACGTGTGCTCGATCAGGTGAACGGAAAATAAAACACTCTGTCCTTGTCTGGTCCAAGGTAATATAGGAAATTTGGTTCTGACGAAATAACCTAACGTCTTTATTCCAGGGTTGTTTCCAGGATAGGAGTATAAAGTACAAAAAAAAAACCTTTGTTTCAAAGAAAGAGAAATATTGTATATAAATTGTAAATAGTTGTGTGTTTGGATAAATGGAAGAATGAGTGATTTTATGTAGCGTGGATGGAGGATTTTTTTTTTTTTTTTAGAAATTATGTTTATTAGTAGTAGTAGTTTTAGGATAAGTTAAAATTAGGATTGTAAAATATAAATGTTTAAACCTACCTCAAGATGGTATGAGATTTTAACCAGTAAAGGATTATAATTTCGTAAACGTGCGTATAAATCCGGTAAAACCGTAATCGTAGAAACCAATTCCGTACGAAAATTAACTGATTGAATAACCCAAATCCTGATAAAATCAGATATAGCTCGACCCAAAAATTGAACCTCGTAGATAACTTTTCAAAATGTCGACGACTATACAATTGTTACCAATCTTAGCACTACGAATGCTGGCTACAAAAGAGGAAGAATGAAATCGCGCCCGGGTATTCATTCCCCAAAATTTTATCCAAAAAACTCGCTTTAAAATCGCGCGGTACCAAAAATTCAAAATCACTCCCTCCCTCTATTATCGACAGTACGAACTTAAAAATGTAAACAAAATTTATAATAAAAATGAAGAACAGGAAAAAGTTTAAGGTTAAGATTTTATTGCGTTGTAATCATTATAATGTATACAGAAAAAGGGAAAAGATTATTATTGTGCGCGAAAAGAAAAGGATTTTTAAGAAGTGGTGGAAAGAAAAGGATTTTTAAGTGTTTCCAAATTTGGCTTGCTGTAAAAGAACAAAAATTAACAAGATAAACAACAAAATTGGTATATAAATTCCCCGATTTCTAAATAGTTACAGACAAATCACAATAACACAAAAATGGAAGTTACATCCTCTTCCTCCTCTTCCCTTACAATTCTTAATGCGGGACGAGCTTGCAATCCGGACGGTCCCGCTATGGCAAAATCTGCTTGCGCGCGGCTCCTCTGAGAGATCATCACGTACGGTCTACGTGATTCCGCTTTTGTTTGCTGGCCCGGCTGAGAAATTTCGCATTCCTTTATCTCGCCCTCTTCTAAACGGGGTATTACCACGGCCGACGACGGTTTCGGCACAGGTTCCATCGTTGTTACACTAGCTTCTTCCGCCCGTGTACGGTCTCAGCATTTACCGGTACGTTCACCTGTAACTGCTCCAAAACGAGAACGGGTGGCCGTAATGCCGCTTTGCTTTTTGGCGATAAAATTTCTCTATTCGCCGTATTAATATTTCTCTGCGACCTCCTCGTCGCTTGCAAACTGTATTTTCCACTAGTCGACAATTTAGATTTCGACCGAACCATTTTATCCCGATTTTTATTTACCACTATTTCATTTAATGTTTATTAATAATAAAAAAAATTACCTAAATTTAAATATAAAACTTATAAAAACCTAAAAACTGAGTTAAAGTTGAAATACAAAATGAATTAAACAAATATTATTAAAAAAATTAACAATTATTTTTTTAAACTAAAACAAACGAAATAAAAAAAAATCGAAAATTAAAGTAAAACGCAAAAATGAATTAAATTATTATAAATAAAATATAAGAAATCAAAAACGTATTCTTTACAATGAGAAAGCTAAAAAAATTAAATAAATTATTCCACTTACCCAACCAATAGAATAAACCTTTATGGAAAAGTTGATACCGCTACACCGCTAAAACACTTAAGATGTAAAAAAAAACAACTATTAACTCATTTATTTTATTTTCGTGAGAAAGTTATAATTCAAACTTTCTCACGAAAATACGTTAACAAACAACAGGTGTTCGCAATATGTATCGGATTAAAGTGGTTTGAACCGGTTTTAAGACGCTTAAACCAGAGTAAAAGGCGGCAACGCTCTTCGTTTGGTCGCAGTTCGTCGAGTTTATCGAGACGGAGTACACCTTATTTAATTTTTGCTTTAATATTCTGATCAGTTCGGGTATTGGTAAAAGTTAGAATCCCTGCAATTTTCATTGCAAAAAAGTGCATAAAAGTGTTTTTAGTGATAATTAATTTGTATGTTAAATAAAATTTATTTTACAAAATAAAATAAAATATTTTAAATATTAATATCATAAACAAATATTATATTATATTTATTATTAATTGTTAATTGAAATCTTAAATGATAATTTAACATAACAATTGAATTCAAATGTGTCTAAATGTGTTCAACTTATTCATTTTTTGTCAAAATTTTGCCTAACTGCTTCTACGTGTGTCCAAACGATTTAAACTGATTCAAAATGTGACCAAATGTCTCCAACTGACTCCAAGTATGTCCAAATGTTATGAACTGATTCCAATTGGTTTTAAATGCATGTCTAAATGACCCCAACCGATTGCAAGTGTATCTAAATGTACCCAATTAATTCCAGGTGTATCTAAATGTGTGTCTAAATGAACCGAACTGATTTTAAGTGTGTCCAAATGTCCCCAACTTACTCCAAGTGTGTCCAAACGCCCTCAAACGATTCGAAGTGTGTCAAAATATGTGTCTAAATGTCTAAATAAAAATCTGAATTCAAGTGTGTCCAAATGTCTCCAAACTCCTTCAAGTATGTCTAAATGTTTTCAACTGCTTCAACGTGTGTCCAAATGTCTCGAAGTGGTATTACTTCGGGACTAAATAGTCTAAATGTTCCCAACAGATTCCAAGTATGTCAAAATGTCCCGAGCTGATTCTAAATGTTTTAAAGTGTTCCCAAGTGATTCCAAATGTGTCTCGAAATATTTCCAAATGTGTCTAAATGTCCCCAACTGATTCCAAGTGTGTCTAAATATACTCAAGTCATTCCAAGTGTGCCTAAATATGTGTCTAAATTAACCCAACAGATTTTAAGTGTGTCCAAATGTGTACAACTTCCCCCCAGTATGTCCAAGTGTCCTCAACTGATTCCAAGTGTGTCTAAATGTCTCCAACTGTTTCAACGTGTGGCCAAATGTCCCGTAGTAATACCAAATGGTCTTAATGTTCCCAACATATTCCAAGTATGTCAGAATATCCCGCGCTGATTCGAAATGTGTCTAAATGTGTGGCCAAATGTCCTCAACTGATTCCAAGTATGTCTAAATGTCTCCAACTGCTTCAATGTGTGTCCAAATGTCCCGAAATGTTTTCAAATGTGTCTAAATGTTCCCAACAGCTTTCAAGTGTGTAACCATGATCCCAGCTGATTCGAAATGTATAAAAGTGTTCCCAACTGACTAAATATGTCCAAATGTCTTCAACTGCTTCAAAGTATATCTAAATATCTCCAACTGCTTCAGCGTATGTCCAAATGTCCTGAAATATTTCTAAATGTGTTTAATTGTCCTCAACAAATTTCGCGTGTGTCCAAATGTTTCCAACTGACTTCAAGTCTGTCCAAATGTCCTCAATCGAGCCATAGGAATTTCTGCGCATGCGCGGACCGTTCCCATTGAGTAGTAGGAAGTGTGTCCATATGTCCTCAACTGGTTCCAAGTATGACTAAATATTCCCAACTGATTAAAAGTGTGTCAAAATGACCATAACTGATACCAAATGTGTCTGAATGTGTAATCCCACTGAATAGTAGTAATTTTCCGCATGCGCGGAAAATTTCCTTTACCGTTTTTTTTCATCGGGAAAAACCGACCTTCGAAATTTTCGTTGCGCGAACTCACCGAGAGTAAATCCGGTCTCACGCCACTCTACGCGCTTTGCTCGAAAACACCGTGACAGTCGCCGCCGAAAGCGGACGACGCACGCGTTCCGCCTCACCGAGTAAGTAAAGAAACGATGAAAGTAGTGGTATTTCAACGTCGACAAAGTCTCCCACTTATGCTACACCTCTCATGTCTCTTTACATTGCCAGACTAGAGTCAATCTCAACAGGGTCTTCTTTCCCCGCTAATTTTTCCAAGCCCGTTCACTTGGCAGTGGTTTCGCTAAATAGTAGGTAGGGACACACACACAACATACTCAACACAACATGCGGTACCTGGGCTTAGCCATTGCCGCCCCAATCACTCTCTATCATTTGTACTTGCCCACTTAGCCTTCCCCCCGAAGGGAGAAGTTACCGTCCCTGCCACGTGGAGGCGGGGCCCTACGCACCAGGAAACCACTGCCCTAACAACTCGAACTATACAACTAAGACCAACGCAGGACAACATTTAACAGCTACTCGCCTTCCCGCCCAGACACACCATGAACATCGCACCGTCGCACCAGCCACAGCTCCCGGAGCATCCGGCCCAGCCTCAGCACCTCGCCCCAAACACGCCTCCCCCCGCCGCTCCCCGCGGGCGCACACCCACCAGCCACGCAGCACCCAGGGTGCTCGAAGGCCCCCCCAGCGTTTATAGCTCGTAGGAAACCCCGGCGACAGAGGGGAAAGCGCAGCGTAGCCAGCGAGCAGCCCCCCCAGATCGCAGGGCAGGAAAGGACGTTGTCAGGACAGCACCGCGTCCAGACCTTCCGCCCCGATGGCCAACCGCCAGTCACCAGGTCCAATGTCCATCACTCACTCCATCACCAATCTAGTCACACTTATACTACGAAATTTATACCTACTTGTTTATACACATACTTAATATTTTATGTTACAGGACCCCGAGGCAGCGAGTCAGGATACCGAGCCCCCGAAGGACCAAGGACCGTACTACAGCGCCCTCCCGGGACCCCCAATGTTTTATACAAACTCTTATTTCTGTTTCAAATCCCCGGAGCAGCGATTCCAGAAGGACCGAGCCGCCGCAGGACCACCTCACCGGAGGAGCCAGCCCAGACTTCCAAACAGACAAGTAGTAATCATTACCAACTCATCATGTTTTAACAGGAGAGCCTCAACCTGGACACCACAGTTCACGAAGTTCCGTAAGCATAAACTCTGAACACAATAACAATAAGTATCAATAATGCCACGAAAAGTTTTAACACCGATATAAAACAATATTTTATCGAGGATTATTGTAAGACAATCGCTGGTATGTAATTAGATAATGCTTTATCAGCGTTGCGAGGGAACGACGACCTGCCCGATGGCGGGGGGCGCCTCTGGTGAATACCAGTGATTGTCCGGGAGTTGGGAGTAAGAAGCGGTTAAGTTCGGTGGTAATAAAAAGACTTAAAAGTTATCGGTGATACCGTTTTTGATTTCCAACCCGAATATCTTCCCGACGTCCGGAATACTAAGCCTCAGTACGAAACACGGTAAGTACCTTTACTATTATATTCAGATTAGAAGGGTTAGCTAGCGTTGGTACCTCCGCAATAAGAATTCAAGCGAGTAGCTAGGAGCACTACCCAGGGGGGTAGTGGTTCAGGGGAACCAAGGGCGAAGCGTGACATTTGGTGGAGGCGCCTTACATTTGATCCCTAGGTTATTTACACGTAGGAAATGCCTGAGGGTGCTAGAACTAGGTTACAGGTTCGCAGAGATGGTAAAACAGATAGAAATAGTCCTCTCAGTTTAGAAGTTAATTTGGATCAAAATGTGTTTAGTAGAAGCGGAATGACTCCTAGATTACCCCCCCTAACAATGAGCACACCGTTTCCTCAGACAACAGTGACGGTTACTACAGCGGGTAGTTCGAACACTGGCGCCGTACCACGCATTAAGTCACCACCACCCCCGGTACCCATAGCAGCTCAGAGTATATTACCGGTGGATATCCCATTCGATGATGCCGACTCATCAAAGGCTTATGAACACATTTCTTTTCGACAATCACCTCAAATATATAAACAAATTGAATTCCCTCCGGTATTTACAGCACAGACTCCCATAAGACCAACTAACACTTTTTTGACCAAAAATGCCACAAATGCACCTCGAGTTTCAGCGCCGGTACAACTTGATGCCACACAGAAACGCGTAAGGGTGCTTTCTCCGCCTAGGGGAACCCCTTCGCCACCCAGACCAGACGGCACAATAGGAAATCAGTTCAATTTATTGGGGAATAACACAATATCACAAATAAACGGACACAGAAATCCTTTAATACCCAAATTCGTGCAGCCTCCTTCGTTTAATCCTGAGCGAGATGACCCCATTCGATTTTTAAAGGAATACAGAATTGCTGCTCAAGCGAACGCGTGGAATGACATGTTGATGCTCTGTTATTTTGTAAATTCCCTGCAAGATACAGCTGCAGTATGGTTCCGAAATTTTGCGAAACATAATCCCAATGCTGATTGGACGAATACTTTAAAAGCGTTCAAAAATAAATTTATTGGCCCAAATTACGAGGAAGATCTAAATTTTAGGTTAATAAGTCGTCGCCAGAGCCCAAATAAATCGTTGCTTCAATATTATTATTCGGTAATCGACTTATGCGATGAAGTGGACCCGGGAATGTCGGAATCTCAGATCATGAATAGAGTTTTAGTAGGATTGTTGCCGTATTATAGACACATGTTTAATATTAGTCGACCTACTTCGTTTCCGGGCATGGAACAGCTAATAGATTCAATTTCTGAAACCGAACGTGTTGGTAGTATTTACCAAAGTTATATCCCCGAACCAAAAACTCAACCGAAAAACATTTAATTCGCATCGGTAGTTAACGATATGACAAAAGAAATATCTAAAATTGTTCTGACGGAAATTAGGAAGGAGATGAATTTTAAACCGCGAGAGAATTTAAACTGGCGCCCACCACAACCTAATTCTAGACAAAATCTAAACTCTCGAACCGTCGATGGTCGCCCAATTTGTTTTCGATGTCGCAGACCAGGGCATATAGCGGCAAATTGTAGAAATTCAACTGGGAACCTACCCCAACAAAATCGTCCACGGTTAAACTACAATGGACAGAACGATCAGAGGTCCTAGATTCTGTCCCACCAGTTATATTAGATTATAAGAATAGGACCTCCGTCTTATCTTGCTTACAGAAAAACATCAGTACCTTAGTTTATAATGTAATCCCCCAACTAGAAGACAATAAAATTTTGGCCATACCAGGAATGGTAAACAACATTTACACAAAGATAATCATCGATACAGGGTCAGCTTACAGCCTTGTAAATAAAGTCTGTGTTAAAAATGTTCAAGAAAAAGCAAACTTGCCACATTTAAAGACAATTACAAGTTCCTTGGTTACAGCTAACGGAATAGCTGAAGTTAAACTTCGATTTAATCAAGAAAACTACAACATAGAGGCGCTTGTAGTAGAAGATTTACCAGTGGTTCTTATTTTGGGGTGTGATTTTTTACGAAACCATAATGTGGAAATTAATTTCTTAACAAAAAGTATTAAAGTTAACAATAAGCGTCCGGATATTACACAACTTCCTGTCGACGCCGTCCATAATTGTAAAATTGCAAAAAACCATGAGTTACTGACATCGTCGTCAGCGACCTTAAAGAGCGAACCAACTTATATAGTTCAAACAGAATTTGATAATGTGACATCAGCGTTTCCGTCTTGCACAATAAGTCTAGACAATGTGGACATATTTAGCTTAGCGAACAATTATTGCTTGTTGAACATAATTTCAAAGAATTTAAAACTGCAAGGAAAATTAAATCGAAAATTTAAAAAGATGATCAGTAGCATTCATCAATTAGATAAAAATTGCAAATTGGGGGGCATTATATGCGCAAAAGATACAGAACATCATTTCTGTTATATGGTAGTTCAAGAAACAGAGAAGAAACAAATTGACACGAATGTTTTTAAATCAACTTTAGTCAAGGTCAAACAATACTTCTTGGAAAATAAATTTCAGAATTTGGCAATACCTTTTCGAATGGGAAAATTTCGGTTTAAAAAACTTGAAAGTGCATTGCATGAAGTTTTTGAGGACACAAATATTAAAATTTCAATTTGTAAATTAAAAGCAATTAAACCAACACCTGACACCGAACATGATACTACTGGTATAACGTTATGATTTTTACGTTACGAAATGATTTAATAGAGCCACTTCTTCGTGACAATATAATTAAAATTAAAATGGTTGAGGATACAATTCTAAATCCGGGAACAACAACAACCTGTAAAATACAATTTTCTCGCGATGTAAGCAATGATAAGTACTTTATTTTTGTAAATAGGGGTAGCATATTTAGAGAAAAAAAATTAGAAATAGCAGATAATTTAGAGGAATTACAAGAGGGTATAGTTAAAATTTTTAATTACGGTGCCTTACCGTCTACGTTAGTAAAAAGTTGCGTTATAGGATACTTAAATAGTAGTAAGGACTGTGAACTTAAAGAAATTGAAGAGGGCTACAATTTTAGTTTTCTTACCTTTACAAGCGATAATGATGACACCAGTACCAACAAGGACGATTACAAGATTAGTTCCTCATTAGATAATAACTCATATGGTAGATTACGAAGCCTTTTAAAGCATAATTCGGACATCATGTCATGGAATTCTAAAAAATTGGGCTTGACTCATTTGACGGAGCACGTTATTGAAACAGGAAACAACCCCCCGGTAAAGTCGAGACCATACAGGGTTAGTTTTAGGGAAAGGGAGATAATCAGAGAGCAAGTTGACGAGATGTTAAAACAGGGAATTATTAGAGCTTCCGATAGTGACTTCGCGTCTCCTGTAGTTTTAGTGAAGAAACCTGACGGGTCATTTAGATTTTGCGTCGACTACAGAAAATTAAATGCGATTACAACAAAATGCGCGTACCCCTTACCCTTAATAGATGACATTTTAAATTTTTTAGCGGGTAATAAGTTCTTTAGTGTTCTGGATCTTAATAGCGGATATTGGCAATGCGCAGTACGCGAATAAGATAAACACAAAACCGCTTTTGTTACGGCAGACGGTCTCTTTGAATTTAACAGATTAGCGTTTGGTCTCTGTAATGCCCCGTGTACCTTTCAAAGACTAACAGACTATATTTTTCGTGAGCTTAAGTGGAAAGAAGTCGCTGTCTATTTGGATGATATAATCGTAGTCAGCAAAACATTTGATGAACATCTGGAGCGTCTAAACAATGTTTTCGAATGCATAAGAAATGCAGGTTTAACCCTTAAAGTTTCAAAATGTGTTTTTTGTGAACCCGAACAAAGAATTTTAGGATTTAGAGTGTCTTCGGTGGGTATAGAGCCTGACACAGATAAAATTAAGGCGGTAACGGAATTCCCCATTCCGAGGAGAGTTAAGGATGTTCAGAGTTTTTTAGGATTGTGCAATTATTATCGAAGATTCATAAAAGATTGCGCAAAGATTGCTAGTCCCTTATACAAAATCACGGGTTCCAAATCTAAATTCATTTGGGATGTTGCTCAAGACAATGCATTCACAGCGTTAAAGGAAAAATTGGTAAACCCGCCATTGTTACATCATTTCGACCCTTGGTTGGAAACGGAAATACACGTCGATGCAAGTGGCACCGGTTTAGGAGCAGTTTTACTGCAAAAAGACAGGGACACCGAATTGCTTCACCCGATAGCGTTTATTTCTCGAACCCTTACCGTAAGCGAGAAAAATTATACAATAACTGAACTGGAATGTCTTGCTACAGTTTGGGCAGTTGAGTATTTTCGCGTTTACCTTTGGGGTTTGCCAAACTTCACTATTTTGACGGACCACCACTCCCTTTGCTGGCTCCATTCTCTTAAAAGCCCTAACAAGCGACTACTTCGATGGGCTCTAAAACTAGCCGAATATAATTATACTATTATCCATAGGAAAGGTGCGACAAATAAAGATGCGGATGCTTTATCAAGATATCCGTGTCAAGTAGCGACTACTGTCGATGAACAACAAGCTGTAGATATAACATCTTTTATCGCTGACTGTGTGGACCTTCGCAAAATTCAAAATGACGACGAAAGAATACAACAAATTTTGACCATAATAAAAAACCCAGACACGGCTGGACCGTCTGAGGCACAAACTGTCAAAAATTACATCATAAAGGAAGGAATATTCTATCTATACAATAGTATAGAAAAAAAACATACTAGTCAGGGTGAACAACTATTACTAGTAGTGCCGCGTCATCTCAGAAAGGAAATCTTAAATACTCACCATAACGAACCAATAAGTGGGCATTTGGGCTACACAAAAACCTATGATAAAATACGAAAAAGGTATTTCTGGGAAGGCATGTTGAAGGATATACGACAGTATATCAAAGGATGTCCGGATTGCCAAACGAGAAAGGGACCCACCAATCAGAGACCAGCGGGTTTACTACATCCGATAGAAGTCGGACAACCATTCGAAAAAGTTGGCATCGACTTAGTAGGACCCTTGAGAAGGAGTTCTACTGGCAAAACGGTTATTGTGGTTGCCACTGATTATGCTACAAGGTGGGTGGAAGCAAGAGCTCTGCCCAATGGGAAAGCCGGACCCGTAGCTAAATTTCTAATAGAGCAGATTATCTGTCGTCATGGGTCACCAAAATACATATTAAGTGATAGAGGAACAGTATTTTTATCTCACACCGTCACGGAAATTTTAAAATTAATGGGAATAGAAGGTACTTACACAACGGCGTATAAACCATCTACAAATGGATTAACAGAAAGAGCAAATAAAACGATCGTAGATATGATTAGTTTGTATACGTCTACGTCACAAAAAGATTGGGATGTATTTCTTCCTCATTGTGTATTCGCCTATAACACTTCAAGGCAAGAATCGACTCAGTTTAGTCCTTTTCAATTGGTGTATGGTAGAGAGCCAGTACTTCCTACTGATGCTCAACTCAGAGTAGAAATGACGACAGAATTTGCTATACAAAATCAGGATGTAATCCAAAAAATTAGGGATGAGGCACGTGAGAACCTAAAGTTAAAACAAGAAAAAGACAAAGAGCGCTACGATGAACGGCATAGAGAAGTTAACTTTGACATAGGACAAAAGGTTAGGCTAAGAACACCCTTGAGACAAGTAGGAAAATCCGATAAGCTTCAACCTAAATATTTCGGACCCTACACAATTGTTGAAAGACGTAATAGTTTAAACTATGTCGTAGAATCTGGTTCTGGAGCTAAACGTAAAAGAGACGTAGTTCACGTATCGCGCCTCGCTCCCTATTACGACCAATGGGAACCATAAATGAAAAGAGTTTGGATATCTTATATCTAAAGTATTCTGTAGGGCTTCTCAAACATATATAAAACAGGGTTATTTTGTTTGTTGTTACTGTTAAGGAATTGAGTTGTTATGTTTACAGAAAACGATCCACAATTAATGATGTACTGGGTAATCTGGGAAATCATCTGCGTATGTATGGTGGCTACCATTGGAAAAGCAATAGAACCCCAATACAACGTAGAGTCATTAAACCATATTCCAGGCCTCATGTACAAAAAATTAGGTAGGATCAACGTTGTTCAGATGTATTGGAATGTAGTAACTCATATAGATTTTCAAAATTATGACCGAAATTTTGCATTAATTCAAGTTAACTTAAACGCTATTATGAAGGTCTGTTCACAAAACCACTCGGAAATACAAAATGTTTGCGCCAGTCATGTTAGCGCGCTAAATCGCACGGTACACAAGATTGAATGGGAAAAATCCCTGATTCCCAATTTGGTAGGGCATGCACGTGTAAAACGTGGATATTTTGACGGTATCGGTAAGCTTTCTAAAACACTCTTTGGCACTCTTTCTACCGACGATGCTGATCATTTCGAATCTTTAATAACTCAAGTTACAAACAAACAAGTTAAAACCGAAAACTTATTAGGTGAGCAGACTTCAATAATTAAATCTACTATTCAAAATGTAAACAAAACTCTGAATCATGTTGAAGAGAATGAAAAAATAATAGAAAATAATTTAAAGAAATTGCAAATATTACATAATAGATTCACAGTCGCGTTTAAAACGGAAAATGAGGTGCATAACTTTCATTATCAGGTGTCATTTTTGAACGAATTAATAGATGAGTATCAATTAGAAACTATTAATTTACTAAACATAATTTTGATGGCGAAGCAAGGAATTTTACACCCATTACTAGTCTCTCCTAAAGACATTACAGATGAAATCTTAGAAATAAGAGATAAAATTTCCGCTACCTTGACGATTCCATTAGATATAAAACATTTAACGTCGGGAGAATTGCAAAATATAATAAATTTGAATATTTTCGTAAAGCAATCAAAATTAATAGCCATCATTTCCATCCCTTTTGTGAACATGCAACCTTACACACTCTTCCAAATTAAATCCTTGCCAATTCAGTTACATCAGAATAAATTTATAACCATCGAAAATCACATTAAATTCTTGGCGGTCAACATACACCAAAGTAATTTCATTAAAATCACTACAGAAGAATTTAAACAATTAAAAAGAATCGATCAACAAAATTTTTTGACTGACGGTAAACACCCTGTTGTGTCAATGTTCGCGGAAATTTGTGAAGTACTGTTACTTCAACCACAAAAGGAAATACCTCGTTCCTGTGAAAGACATGTAAAGATAATAAACACCTCTTGTATTGAGGGGGAGGGAGGTAATTCCTGGTTATTTACCGTGCCTTACGAGGAAACGTTAGTTATTAAGTGTAGTATAAATTCGCAGGATCAAGAAGTCCGAAAATCTTTGTTAGGCTCCGGTCGAATTTATTTAAGTCCAAATTGTATAGGGGTAATAGGGTTAGTTAAGTTAGTACCAATAATTGAAAGGTATTCCAACATCGCAGTTGATTTTTCTGATATTTATGTGTCCCATATTGTCACAAGTTTCAATAACAGCGAAAACAAGTTTATGCTGGGAGACATCGATGCGTCGCAAAAGGATCACTTAATATCATACTTGAAAGATAAGCAAGCTCTAACGCACGGCACTCGAAAACTCGATGACCTTCTAAAAGAAATAGACGCCCTTAATGAGCAAAGAGTATACCGGACTCAATCAATAGTAGAGTCTACGGTTTTGTATATCATAGGGGTTGTGATGATTGTAGCTATCGCATGGGTAGTTAGAGAAAGAATAAAAAAGAGGAATAGTTCGAAAGTGATAGTGAGATATAATAAAGGAGACGTTAATTTAAAGACGTATGAGGAAGGGACGTTTGTATTACCCGACGGGCGAAATTGCAAAGTTAATTTAAAAACAGCAACTAGCCGGGAATGTTTAAACGAGTAAATCGTTTCGAGTATCCATTAGTTTGTAGTATTATCTAAGTAATCTTGAGTGTACTGCCGATGTATTTTTGTCTGTTCCATATTATACGCGCCAGGTACAGGAAGTAACACTAAAAGTTGAAGAACACAACCACGGAGCACAGGAGTCTAGACCTTACTACGATACGATCTGAGTCTAGAGTTGGAAGCCATCCAAGTTCACCACGACTCCAAGCCGGCAACCCGAAGCTGAATACTAAAAGAACCCAAGAGTGCACCAGGGATTCTTCTATCTAGTGAAATTCGTCTCGGAAAATCTTCGCCGTTTAGCCTGAACTAAGTAGGGCTACCTTACGTCCATGATGACCAATGGTTTCCAAAAAGCTCACCCTTAACAACCAATTACGACCCTTAAGACGCGTGTGATATCCAAATTGACCATTTACCGACGCTTACTTGAAAAAATTAAATAAAATAAATAACCAAAAGAACGAAGTGGATAATAATAACCTCAAATTAAATTAACTGCGAGATAGAGAAGAATGTTTAGGTTAAGATAGATTAAGATAAGCACGGTGTTAAAGCTTTGATGGCAGAGCCGGGTTTGCTTTTGTTTTTCTTTTAGTTTTGTTACTGTAGCTTCAAATATGCTGGGGCATATTTGGCCCAGCGGGGGGTAATGCCACGAAAAGTTTTAACACCGATATAAAACAATATTTTATCGATTATTATTGTAAGACAATCGCTGGTATGTAATTAGATAATGCTTTATCAGCGTCGCGAGGGAACGACGACCTGCCCGATGGCGGGGGGCGCCTCTGGTGAATACCAGTGATTGTCCGGGAGTTGGGAGTAAGAAGCGGTTAAGTTCGGTGGTAATAAAAAGACTTAAAAGTTATCGGTGATACCGTTTTTGATTTCCAACCCGAATATCTTCCCGACGTCCGGAATACTAAGCCTCAGTACGAAACACGGTAAGTACCTTTACTATTATATTCAGATTAGAAGGGTTAGCTAGCGTTGGTACCTCCGCAATAAGAATTTAAGCGAGTAGCTAGGAGCACACCCCCCTGAACCAAGGGCGAAACGTGACATTAACAACTCTGTAACAACAAAATAAAGCTCTATCAACAATTAATAATTAAATAAATACTCTGTACATAAAATAAATAAAATTTATATCGCAATAACAAATACTCTGTAACAAAATAAAATAAAGATGACAACACCAATAAATAATTAAAAATGTAAATATAAACACAATCAAAACAACTCCGTGGACATCAGCACTCTCTTCGACGGATTGTAAAAACTTCATCAATAAACATTTTAAAAATATCAAATTTGTTTTTGTTAGACAGTCAAACCTAACACTCATCCAATCATTTACACCAAGTTTCCTCAGACACTCCCTCCTTTCATTCACATATTTTTGACACTCACCCATACTATGGTATACTGTCTCAACAGCACCACACGAACAACGGTCGCTATCCTCCAACCCCAATTTGTGGGGATTCTGCCTTATCGGACCATGTCCCGTGAGTACGAAACCCATGTGCAAACCAATGCGCAACCAATCCGGCCACCTATGCCTCACCTCCGGCACAAATCGGAAGGTCACTCTTCCATGATCGCCCATTTCCCATTCTCTCTGCCATTGTTGCATTGCTTGTAATTTCATGTATTTTTTCCTTTTCAGGTTCGAGCTCCCTGCGGCCGCACCGCAGAGGCAAACCCAGCAAGGGCCTTGTTTCGCCTGATCTCTCCCAGTAGTCCGTATATCTCGCGGCCGCCACCAGATATAACGGAGGACAACCCGTCAGAACCATTCCAAGAAGCATCGTCCGCTGTAACGAGACTAGTTTTCGTTTAAAATGTACGTTACTCACCCGATCTCCCCAGATCTGGACACCATAGAGGCGGACTCCCAGAAACAGCCCGTCATATACGGCAGCCACCGGCAGCGCTGCGTCCCAAGCCCCACTCCGTCCTCATCACACGCCTTAATCTCTCGACAAACACCATGACTTTATCTCTGACTCGTGCCAGATGGGGCAGGAACGTCCACTTCTAGTCAATGATGACCCCTAAGTACTTCATTTCCTTTTTATAGGAAATACTGTCACCACCAAGACGAAGAATCGGATTCCGAGCAAGCCGGCCCCTGAGGAGGATCATGCAGGACTTGGCAGAAGACACCCGCAGACCGCTGTCCCTGGTCCATCCGTCCACTTGTAGCAGCGCCGCATTTCCTTTTCGCTCTAGTTCGGCCCGACTGTCGGTGGCGACCAGCACCAGCACGTCGTCGTCGTAGGCGACCGTCTCCACTCCCTCAGCCTCATAGCCCAGCAGCTCATCCAGGACGATGTTCCAGAACCGTGGTCCCAAGACCGATCCCTGGGGACATCCTCTGGTAACCAATTTCTCCACGGATCCTGCTTCCATAACGCTTCGGTAACAGTGATATGATACGGTAAGACATCGGCTCCGTAGCCGGTTTCGATTTGTCTTTTAGGAGCATAACCGCCACCGCACGCTTCCATTGCGTTGGAAAACGTTTGTGCTCGAAATACATGTTATACAGATACTTTAGCACGCCCGGTTTCACGGCCCAGAGCTGTCTTACGTAATCAGGATAAATTCTATCCTACCCCGGGGATTTTCCGCACTTCATCGCGTTTACGGCGTCGTTTACGTCGCTCATCCGCACCCACTCATCCGGCTGATGTTCACCGCATGGTACGGATCCTGAAGCAGCAAGATGTCCAGGCCCCGCTCGTACGCCACCCTCTCCACCTCACCCATCACTGCCCGTGATCGTTGACAATTTTGTTGTAGAACTCTAATCTTGAATGTAGTCCGTTTTTTCACGCCGCAGTGCTATCTGTCTGGTGAATTCTGGACAGTCCCTGGAAGTTATTGCGTGCTGTGCTAGTCTCTCCCTATTTGCGCACAACCCGCATTTAGGAGGTTTATAGGAGGTTTGTTTTTACACTCCTTTTCCGCGTGCCCGCATTCGGCACAGTGCCTACACCGTTCGTCTCTATCACACACGCGCGCGATATTCCCGAAGTCTAGGCATTTAAAGCATCCCATCACCAACACATAGTCCACAACGCGACATGCCTTACTGTCGATATACAGCCGCTGCATCCCCATCATAAGCTTTCATGCCTCCGGCTCCACCTCCATGATCACGTTACTGCATCCTTCACGTTTTGACAACCTCGTTATAACCTTTGCATTTTCCTCAAACCTCTTCCCCGCCACCGCATCACCCGTTGGTAAGTTCTTTAGTAGTTTAAGATATTTTACTTCCTCCCGAAGTTTAATTATCTCAACAAGCGTTTCGCGGAGAGAGTCCTCTAAAACATTCCAGCTTCGAAGGATAACCGCCGACGCATCCTTGCTGACTTTCGAAGAAGATACTGTTGAAGGACCGTTCTTTCGCGCTTTATGATCTCGATCTTATCTTCCTGATCTACAAGGCCCGCACCTTTTCTACGGACCGCACCCTCGAACACTCTCACGCTCCTACCTTTTTTGGATGTAGACTCCTGGTCATCATCGCTTTCGTCGTCAGTAGTGTAAGAATGCCGGTTCTAGAGCGGAAGTTGCTCCTGCTGCTCCTGCGGTGACGTCACGCCTCAATGTATTAGGTATAGGGGGGGATACCAACCAAAGTTTGGGGGAAAAAAAATTAGGTTGGTATTAAAAGTAACTAGAGATCTAGGGATTTTTAGAAAATTAAATAGAAAAATTTAAATACAATGGCGCCACCTATGATTGAGTGGTGTAAGTACTAGATTTAGGAATTTTTTATAAAATTAAACAGAAAAATTTAAATATAATGACGCTAGCTATGATTGAGAATTGAACTGTAAATTAGCGTAACTTGAGCTGAAAAATTAAATGGTGGTGGTGGTGGGAATATAGGATTAAAAATAAAAAAGATCATTACATTTCAAATTAACAATAAANACAATATATAAAAATAATGTGTGATTAACATTTTTTAAAAAAATTAATTACATTTCAAAGCATAATATATATAAACAATATATAAAAATAATGTGTGATTAACATTTTTTAAAAAAATTAATTACATTTCAAAGCATAATATATATAAACAATATATAAAAATAATGTGTGATTAACATTTTTTAAAAAAATTAATTACATTTCAAAGCATAATATATATAAACAATATATAAAAATAATGTGTGATTAACATTTTTTAAAAAAATTAATTACATTTCAAAGCATAATATATATAAACAATATATAAAAATAATGTGTGATTAACATTTTTAAAAAAAATTAATTACATTTCAAAGCATAATATATATAAACAATATATAAAAATAATGTGTGATTAACATTTTAAAAAAAATTAATTACATTTCAAAACATAATATAGAAAAAAAGAACATAGTATTTTTAAATTATATTAACATAACACAAAAAAAACAATACATAATCTGTAGCATATGAAAATTTAGTGGAAATGTAGCAATTCCAAATTATGATGAAAAATAAACTACGCTAATCTGGACGGAGGTGTAGCTAATTAAAAAAAATCAAATGAGCTACAGACTCAATCCACATCATACGCAGTTAACAAAAAAAGAGTATAAAGTGGTGTAACTCAAAAGTATATGGAATAATTGAAGAATATTAATATATACCCAATGTAAAATTCATAATGTACCATACTTATTTTAGAAGCAAAGTATGGTTCATTTGAATTTATACATTGAATATACCAGAACTAAACGTAAAGTGATGAAATAATATATATATTAATGTAAATTTAAAGCAACAGATTTTGTAAAAAAATAAAAACCTGTTGTACTTTAGATTTACGTCAAGTATATTGGAAGAATATATTACAAAAAAAAAAAGAATATGTGTGCTGTAAAATAAAAAAATAAATAATTGAAGAATAGCAATATATAACAATGGCGAACGCTATGTCTCAGATTTGTTAAAAAAAAAACTGCGACATTAGCGTTCGACATTGTATACATTTGAAATGGAACGTAAAATAGATATCAATTCTTGGGTATAACATAATTGAAGAATTTTAATATAACAATATCTATCACTAAAGATTCGAAATTTTATTATAAAAAGAAAATTATCGAGACTAAGTGATTGACATTTAATATATATATTGGAAGTGGAACGTATCTCTCTCTCTTCTCTCTCTCTCTCTCTCTCTACGGTATAACATAATTGAAGAATTTTAATATTACAATAATGAACTCAAAGAACCGGAAATTTTTATAATAAAAAAAATGCCCGAAACTTATGAGTACGTTATTGAATATATATCTGAAGTGGAACTGTAATTGCTATTAATTCAAAAAGAAAATATAATGAACATTGAAAATTTTTGAAGATAAAATAAATCTATTAATGTGATCTCTAATAGTAATAATAAAATCGATTGGAAAAATGACATTAAAAGAAAAAGAAAAAAGTTGATAAATCTAATATATATTAGCACGGTACCGGAAAGCTGATAATTTTAATTTAACAAATTATCAGCTGACAAGTCCCGCATTAATATTATCGATTAGAAATAGCTTAAATGGATATTTTCACTTACTGACTTTAGTAACTTCATGAATAAAAATTAAAATCCAATTTAGAAGTAGAAGTAGTAGTAGTAGTAATAACAATGAGTCTTGAAAATTGAACTCGAATAGATGAAAAATATTTTGAGATCAACCTTCAAGGCCCACTTGTTAATGCTAAATTTTATAGTAAAACCGCTCCACTAACGTAAAAATTTGCATCCGGATGTTATTTTTGTAAGAAGTTTGGAACTGAACTAAAGTAGTGGTAAAAAATCTTTATATATATATAATGCAAACTTTTCCAGGAGGAGGAAAAAAACTTTGATAGAGGTAGCTAATCATAAGGAATTGCGTAATGTAAATTATTATCAAACCCAAAGGATTGAGGTTTTAAAATCGATAATTTAACAGGAAATGCACATTTTGCGAATTAATTAATATCGAAACCCCAAAGCGTTGAGGTTTTAAAGAAATCAAACTTCCTGTTATTGCATAATTAAATACGAATAAATTATTAGAATAAATACGAAAAAATTTAAACTAAGTACTATCGTCATTAATACTATAATGACCCCAAGCGAATGTATTAATTCCATTATTACAAATATATCGCTTGGAGTCATTTGGTGATAGAACCAATTTATTTTGTAATGCTGTAAATATGTTATGATTGAAACTTCTAAATAACGTTTGTTTTTTAAATAAAACCGATTTTGAATTTAAACAATCTAAATAATTTTGAAAAGATATGTTATGTTTAACAATAGCTTTCTTAACACCTTTAGATTTCTTTGTAACCCGACCATCAGCGACCCTATTCGCATACACTTTAGACCTCAAACCGATAAATTCAACCATTATGTTTCCGCAATTCTCGTCTTTCATTTTACCCAAAACAGCTTTATTATGTAACGGTATGTCAAACTGATTATCAGGACTGTAGTTCGATGTGTCAAATTTATCTAAATTCAATTTCACGTCTCTATAAACATCATCGGAATCAATTAGTACGGTGAAGCTATCGGTATCCATGTAACATAAGCGAATAGATTCACCGTACTTTGGTTTTAAGAAATCATAATAAAAATTATACATTAACAATTTAGACAATTCTAAAACCGTAAAACCAACATATAGAGGTTTATCGTAAACGACATGGAGACGATCCATTTGAATTGCCGAAAACGTTTCTGTGAATATGCTTATGCTTTTAAAATTNACATGTCTCTCAATTCCTATTATACGATATACTCTATTACACTCCAAACGAGAGACTCTAACCAAGGTTTTACTGGATCTTGCATATATATTGTTAAGTAAATCAAGTTTACTATTCAATGACGCATCAATTTGATTAAAATTTTCCATATTCAACCGATGTAATCAACCTGTGGAAAACAACTGATTAGAAAATGTTATTTCAAGTAAATAAATAGATAATAATAAAATAACACGTGCATAATAAAGAAAAACCACAAAAACCACAATTATCTCAACTGAAAAATATGAAAAAAACAAAATTATCCCAACTGAAAAATAATAACTGTAAAAAATAATGCATTGGCGAACAAACAAAATTACCACAAAGAAAAACAGATAAATTTCTTCGGATGACAACATCGGGGAATAGGACAGATAAAAAATTAATATAAAATGCGGTGAAAAAGATATTATAGAATTAGTTCAATCTTAACCTGAGCATCGAGTTAAAAAAATGAGTTATAAACAGCCAGCAAGCTTGTTTGATTCGGCGGCCGAAGTTGTCAATTTAAGACTGAAGAAGAGGGTCCATGTATTCGAACTGTACGAGATGTTACCCATCCAGATCATATTGAGATTGTGGAGGACATGGTTTACGGATCATTGGGATGTGTTGGGAACACATAATCATGATGTAAATAGAATGATTATGTGTATCGAACCATTTTCATTCAATTTTCCATTCCCCCACAATCTTCAATGTGATTTGTTTGGTCACTTTGAGGACTACAGGTACGAACATTTAAAAGTTCATTTAAAATTTATATATATTTCATTAAACTGTACAATTTTTAGAGGTAACATTGAATACAGTCCATTCAGAAGCCAGCCACATTGTATTTTGACCCTCTGTTATGTAACTCCGGAGGGTAATGTCTGTCGAAATTGCGTGGATGAATTTAACGATACATTACTAAAGTACTTTATACCTTTACGAAATGCTGGTTTTAAATTAATCCACGATGCGGGAGTTCGTAAAATGGATCATGAAGATTTTGAACCGGCATATTTGCAAAATGTCATTGAAGATGAAAGTCGGTGGTGTCAGTATTGCGTCAGAAAGACGGTTTTCCGTTTTATAGCGACAGAAAGATGCTCTCCAGATTTACATGATTATGTTATGGAAGAGGGTTAAAATGCGTGTGAAAGACGAGAAACCTAAAAAAAGGACCGGTTTATTTGACACTGTGAGTAATTTTTATTGTTTCTCAAATTTTCCTTTTGGTAATTTTATTTTATTTTTTTCTTTTATCAACAGTTGTTATTGGAAATTTCTTTATCTACAAAGATGTTATTGCGTCTAACCACATTATTTTTTTTGCGGTTTTGATAGGTTTGTTGTGCTCACCCTATATGATATTTGGCGAACGGCAACAACACACAGACCTTTTCCGTCACACAGTGACTCGAGGTCTGTGGACGATTTTCGACCTTAAGTCGAAAACATGCGGTTTTATAACACTAAACACTTAATAACTTCCACAAAACTTAACTAATTAACACCTAACTAACTTTAAACTAATACTAATAAGGTCCTTAAACGAAACTCGCTTAAAATCCCGAAAATTGCACCGTAAATTAGGTTCCTCTACGAGCCCAGCCAAAAAGCGTGCGTTCGCGATGAAATCATAACCACGACTGAAGTAGGTAGGGACAGCGGGAATCTCGTTAATTCATTCATGCGCGTCACTAATTAGATGGCGAGGCATTTGGCTATATACTGCTCAACCTGACACGAGTTGAGTACTTACGGCATTGTGTGGGCCTGTAACCCAGATGGCTTTTTGTTAAGGGGCAAGCTGACTTCGCAATACCCCTTTTCTGGCTCATCCACTTCTAGCACTGACGAACAAAGGGAACATAACTGTAGATAGGGCGGAAAATTAGCATCAACGGTACCCCGTAGGGAAGGGTGATTAGCCGACCCGAGGGTCGCCCGGGAAAGGCTTCGTGGAAGCTGCCCCCCGATGCCTCTGTGTAGACACCGGCCCGCCGCCGTGATCGCCCGCAGGGGCGCTTTACGACTCGCACCACCTGAGCCTCCCGGAAACGGGTAATAAAATGATAAAACTAAAGTAAAAAACGAAGTATGAGCGACCTCAGTTAATAATATGAAAATTAGTTAATAAAGGGAAAAAAATTTTTTTTTTTTTCTAATTTTCATATGATTAACTGAGGTCGCTCATACTTCGTTTTTTACTCTTGTTATGGTAATCATGGGTTTCTACAACGACATCAGATCTAATTACGGCATCGGAACGATGAATGATCTGAAACAAATATCAAATTTAAACACTAAGCTAGCGAAACTAAGGAACCGAAGGACCTTCCTCATAAAATGTAGGAGGTATAACATCACCCCAACATGTGTGTCAACATGTCGTCGACCTCGATCCCTGAAGAGGTAAAAACATTTTTATCTTTAGGACCTAAATTTACAATAGATGAACCCCAGACTAATTTTAAACCGTATAAATTGATAATGGAAATTGAAAACGTCATAAAAACGGTTGACGTTAAAGATAGAGACATTCTCAGAGCTAGGATTACTAACACTGTTACTAATTACATCAATCATAAGCGTATTCCTGGTTGGCTGCACAGTCATCTTATAAATATTTACAATAAAACAAGAAGGTTTCTAAAAGAGAATCATTCCTTGTTTGTAACTAGGGCAGATAAAGGTTCTATTACTGTTATAATGGATAAACATGATTACATCGGAAAATCTAACAACTTGTTTAAAGACGAAAAAGTCTATAAAAAACTAAATACGAACCCTATTAATTCCATTCAAAACAAAGTAAACAAACAGGTTAAAAATCTCTTTGATAAAGGTTTCATAGATGAAGTTAAAAGAAAATCATTAACCATTTACAATTCGACCTTATCTAAAGCATACTGTCTCCCAAAAATCCACAAAGAGGTCCAATGAGACCGATAATCTCGTCTGTCGGGGCGGCCACCTACAATCTTGCTAAGTACATGACCGAGATTCTTAAGATTTCTTTTGAAAACAGAACAGATTACAATGTTAAAAATGTGTTTGACTACGTGGATAACCTCAGAGGTTATAATCTGAAAAAAGGTTATGTCCTAATTTCACTGGATGTAGTTAGTTTGTTCACGAATATTTCTATTTCATTAGTAAAGAGCATTCTAACTGAAAGATTTGATTACATAGTTGAACACTTTGACATAGATGAGGTGGTTTTCTTTGAAACTCTGTCAATCGTCGCCGATAACACGGTTTTCACTTTCGACATGAACATTTACAAGCAAACGTTTGGTGTTCCCATGGGTTCTCCGATTTCACCCATCCTAGCCCTAATAACTATGGATTACATATTGGATAAAGTTATACCAACTTTGGGTTACCATCTGGATTTTATAAAAAAATACGTTGACGATATTATCCTCGCGGTTCCGGTTGATAAAGTTGATGACATCTTAACCAAATTTAATAATTACAACTCCAACATTCAATTCACAATAGAAAGGGAAAACGAAGGTGGTTGGGTACCATTCTTGGACACGAAGGTGATTAGAAACAAAGATAATGTCATAGAATTTGATTGGTACACTAAACCGACTTTCTCGGGTAGATACATTAATTTTCATTCTTTACATAAAACTAAACATAAAATTAACACCGTACTTGCAATGAAAACAAGAATAGAACGGATATGCAATCCGAAATATCAGAAGGAAAACCTGTTAAAATTACGTGATATATTTATTAAAAACAGTTACCCGAAAAAGCTATTAAATAAGATCTTGTTTTCTATGCTAGATTTTAGGAATGTCACCCAATTGGTTCAGAATAACGACCCGATAAAATACACTAAATTACGGTTTATTCCTGAATTAACAGACAAATTGATAAAAAATTTAAAAGACGCCAATAATATAAACATTAAAATTGTTGAACACTACCCGAATACCGTCAACAATATTTTCACCAAAACTAAGGATAAAGAAGACATAATGTTTACTTCTGGAGTTGTGTACAAAGTACCTTGTAACGATTGTGATAGATGCTATATTGGTCAGACAATTCAATGGTTAAAAAATAGGTTGAGACAACACAAAAATGACATAAGAACAGAAAAAAGAGCGTGTGCGTTAGCACAACATAGTCTGGATAATGAACATCATTTTAACTTTAACGAAACACAAATAATGGACGTAGAACGGAATTATTACAACCGAATATTCCTAGAAATGTACCATATAAACAACAACAAAAGTGTTAACTTTAGAACGGATATAAACAACTTAAGCAACATCTATTCTTACATTTTCGCCATTACAAAATAAAAAAAAAATTTAATTTTGGTTGAATTGTTTTTGGTTTTTTCAAATATTGTATTTCCTGTTAATTGAATCCGTTGGCGAAAGTACATGTGTGTCACTCGTATTTTATTATGTATTTCTTGTTTTTATTCTTTTCCGTAAGGACTTGATATTTCAATCACTTGTGTCCGCGTTGTCGAACAAATAACATGTGGTGTCGGACAGGTTCTCTTTGTATAAGTTGGCTTATTTGACTAAGTATTATTTTACTCTAACTGACTTTAAACATAATTTTTAATTTGTTAATAGGTTTGTAGAACCGAATCATCCTGAAGAAGAAACAATATAAGTTTCGAAATATAGATGTTTTAAAATTTAGACCCCTTTTTTTGATGACCTTATAACCTGAAGTTAAAGGGAAAAAAAATTTTTTTTTTTTCTAAATTTCAGATAAAACTAAACATATATAATAAGTTAAGGTGGCCGAGTTGTACAGGGACCCGGACCACTATCACAGAGAACATCTGTAAATGGGGACGATACTAACGTTTAGTCATAAAAATAAAACTTAATAATAAATAAATACGTTAAAATAATAAAAACGTAAATAAAATATCACAAGTTAAAATAATAAATTAAACAACACAAACTCAGGCGGGCTAATTTTCGTCAGCTTTATTTTTGGGTCACGGCGGTTGTCGAGGAAGACCGCCGCGCCACCGTTGGAGGGGGGTATCGTAGTCCATGAATTCGTGGTAGATTTCGATGGAACAACGATGCGCTATTAACGAGATTGTTAATAACGACTTTTGGTCGGTTAAACCCAAAACGGCTAATGCTTGCCGGGTCTCCTTGGGCATAGCCCCCGTTACGTACCGATCGTTCCTACCACGATCGGTAGGACTTCCCCAGCGGTCGCCCCGAATCTGTCCTGGAGGAGAGCAGCAATGGGGTATATTTTTCGATCTTGCTTGATCGTCCCAGAGCCAGATAATCTCCGTCCTCGTGGCGGACTGTAACGTCGACCACGAAAACCCTTTCCCGGTTCTTTAACACCAGGTCAGGTTTGAAATTCCCGCCACGAGAGTAGTGCAGACTGCACTCCCTCATGATCGCTATCTCTGGCATCTGCTTTGTTATGCGGTCCACAACGAAGTCGCAAATTTCGTCGTGGCGGCGGATCCTCTTGGCCTTAGTGTGTACGCATTGGCCAAGGATGTGCCCCAGTGTCTCCGTCTGAGAGCTACACCTCCTACAGGAAAGATCGCCCTGGGGTATGGCTCTGTTCATCGCCGCCCTATCAGCGCATGAATTAGTCCGAATTTTAAGAGCCGTAATTTGCGGCATGGCTTCAGGAGCGTAGGGTCTCGAAGCCATGCATTGGCGATAGTATCGTCGGTGAGTACCGCGATCGACTCTTCTTTTCTGGCCCGCCGTTTGAATCCGACGAGCTCAGAGGTCGTGACTGGCCATGGGAGCCGCTGCGATTTGGTCAGACGCTCGAGACATTTAACCAAGGCTGTGCCAATCGCAAGAGTCTAGTTACAGTCTAGACCTGCCCAAGGAGTTATTTTTACACCGAGGTATGAGAGGCACCCTTCCGGGCCCGTGTACGGAAGGGTTTCACCGTTGCCTAATTCCAACCTGGGGTCTACTACAGTCCAGGAGTCTATTATGGGCGTAATACCGAAGCAAGCGCACTTTGGCGCCGACAGTGTCATACCTAGACCGGTTGTTAGGTACTGCTCGGTAAGCCGTAGTAGACTGCGCGCCTGTGGTACCGACTACGCAAGAAGTATCAGATCATCTGCGAAGGCGAGGCACGACACATTTGTGTTATCGTCAATGCGATATCCAGGCTGGCTTTCCAGCTTATTTAGCAGAGGCTCCATAACTGCATTAAAGATTGTGGGGGATAAGGGGTCACCTTGCTTGATAGCCGACTTTTATTTTAATGTTCACATCCCGGTAAGCGTCCTCCACCAAACGTACCACCGCCTGAGGAAGACCTAATGCGCGTAGTGAGGTCCCTATGGCTGCGTGAGGGACAGTATCGAAGGCTTTACTGATATCAAGCTGCACTACGACCAGGTTTTTGGCGTTACTTTTCGAGTGTAGCAGCAACTAGCTTAGGATGTGCACGTTATTGAAGCACCCCGACTCGTTAACGAAGCCTTTTTGACGGGGTGTGAATTGGACGGCTGCCCGGAAGCGCTCATCTATTATCCCCCAGTAGAGTCTGCTCAACAGGGAGGAGATAATAAGGGGACGGTAGTTCTCGACCCGGTTACCGACCTTACCCTCCTTGGGAATCAGCAACGTCCGATTCATCCTCCATGGACGTGGCTGTCTGCCGCTCAACATGATGATGTTGAACAGCAGAAGTAGTATAGATTCGCCGATTCAAGAACCTCCTCCTCGAACCTGCGTTCTAGGAGGAGGTTCTTGAATCGGCAAATTTTTTGGGGGTCAGA